>JAMZDL010000276.1:0-23416 GCA_027579765.1 Candolleomyces efflorescens
GGGCTCTTCACTCAGCTCACCTTGTTCTCTTCAGGTCATCCGCGACTCTGTCACATACACAGAACACGCAAAGCGAAAGACCGTCACCGCACTCGACGTCGTCTACGCTCTCAAGCGATCAGGGCGCACACTCTACGGTTTCGGCGCATAATCTTCTCATCATACCTTTCTTGCATTGCTCTCGGGCTTCTCACTATCGCATTGTATTCATCGAATGTACTGTACTGTATAATTGCATCCTCTTCTGACTCTGGAACTCTTGTGGTGGGACTGGGTGAGCGCTCGTGCTGGTTCCCGCGCTCTGGACATTGTTCTCGTTGTGCCACACAAAGTGTGGTCTACCATTGTCTTGGGTACGAAAGTCTAGTCAGATTGTCCACATATGAGTCTAATCTATGGTCTAAGCACGGTGGCAGTTAACAGCTCGTCCACTGTAAAGTAGAACACCCTCAAACGCTGCCACAAGAATGCAGGCTACGAGCGTGATAAGAATGAAGCTCTGCCTCGTCCGGGAAAGGCGGATGGTGAAATTGACATCATAGTCTTTTCCAGAGGATGGCGAGGAAGCTTGCTCGGTTTTCCCTGCAAGCCAGCCTTCTCCGTCCAAAAACATCTCCCGGGAAGGGAAAACCTCCAAGATCTCGCACTCGAAATCCGGAATAAACAGCTTGTACTTTCTCCATAGTTGATTCTTGCTTTCTCGACCGCTCCAATGTGTCTTGTCGCCTGAAGAGAACAAGCTGCTTCCCAAACCTTGATCTTTCTCGTTCTTCTCGACGGGTCCGAGGCCAACAGAGAGCAGCTCGAATGCGGGAACCTTCTCAAGCCGCCTGAACATTTGGCCGATGGCGTATTTCTCCTCGAGGAACAGATGTGCGACTTCTGGGGACGAAATACGAACGATGGAGGTCGCTGTACACGCTATTTTCCCTCCACACTGGAGATGGACCTGTCGCGTCTGTGTGATGGGTGAAGAAGGAGAAGCTGAGGCAACAGCCTGCGGGTTGGGGAACGTCAGAGGCTCGGGAGGAGACTGTGGGGTTGACTGCCGTAATGTATGGGAGTAGACCAGAGCGATGACGATAGGACGGGAGAAAAAGGCGCTAGAGAGGATGAGTGAGCAAAGTTCTTTGGCGACAGACAAGAATGGAAGCTACCATAGGATGCGCTGGAGGTCACCCTGCGCTGAGAGGGCTATACGTTCAATTCCTGTGACCCCAGTAGGCCAAGGATACTGGATGAGGACAGTCTATTAGCTGCATGCCTATGATGCATTGTCCTAGAAACTCACAGAGATACTCGTGGTCTTTGCGTTGTAGGACTCGTAGGAGGACATCCTTGGAGTAGGCAGGTTGAGTGCAGGAGGGTAACTGCTGGCTTCAGGGTTACCCGAGGAATCCATGTTCGCTTTGGTGCGGGAAATGGAGGCGAATTGGACTAGTGGGATGGTAGCCCCAGATCTCTAGAAGCCTAAAAGGAGACCATGTACGTGTAAGACGCCCGGAATCACCGATTAGCATGAAATACATATACTAGCCTCTTGTTCGTAAGCTGTTTCTCCTCGCCTTCGTTCTTGCACTCAACCTGGGTATTGGTCCCTGTGACGAATTTGAAAAGCGTTCCGCTGCGCCATTCACACGACATTGGACGTCAGAAAGGCCTTCAAGGGAGAAACAACATGTACTCACAATTTAGGTTACAGCAGGCAATGCTGCAACGCCCACAACGCTACTTATACCGCCAGTTTAGGATGGCTGGCAGCGTTATCTGTCCACAAACAACGTTCCTGAGGATATCAGCTCCTAGTATCCGTTGATATCTGGGCGTTCCAAGCTGGACCTAACCGCTCTGGGTTCCAGGGAATGATGACGAGTAGAAATAATACAGAGGACCGACAGCATTGTGATGGGACTCGGTCAACGAAATTCCGGGACGGGCGTCGGAAACGGAAACGGACTTGACATTGTTTCCATTTGGGTCTGGTAATTTATTTCTCGTTTGACCACCACCTGCATTTTCTGCCCTCCTTCAGAGTCCTGGTACGTTATCCTATGCAGTTTGAGCGCCTTTGATAATTACAACAAGCGATGGCTGTAGGTTCTTTTATTCCAATAATTTGGAATATCAGACTATCGTACGGTTTGGCCACGAGCGGCGCCTTTTCCTGAAATGCCATCACCGAAAGGCAATAGTCGCGCCCAGCCGGAACCAGGTCCCTCGGACGAGGCTGAAGATGTCCTCAACGGGACCGTGACTTTTCGTATCTCGAAGAAAGAGCTGCTTTCACTCCAGATTCGCGCGTTTCTTGATGCCTCGGACGAAGTAGACCTCACACCGGAGGTTGCTGAGGACCTGCTTCAAAGTATACCCCAGGATGACGAAAACGAGGATATCGAGAATGAACAAGATGGTCAAAGTGACGACGATGAAGACGAAGATATGGACGGTGTTGAGGTCACTGCCAAGGATGGAGAGATCAGTTTTTCGACAGTGTTCAACCCAAATAACGCTGGTATGTCACCGTAGAACCTTGCTCAAATCACGCTCAGAGCTCAAGCTCGGCCCAGCGGACAACGTCTGGACCAAGCAAGAAGTACGACACATCCTGCACCATTTGAAAGAACGAGGTGAGGGTGACACTTCTCTACCAACCCCTAGCGACACCAGCTGAGCTCGCGTGGCCAGGGTCCCGATCCTTTGTTGCCGAATATGTCGCGAGGCGCAATATCCCTATCCCGAGGCTATTACAGGCCTTTGGGTTTGCACTAGTATAGATACTTTTTCAATCACACCCGCTCTTGAACTGATAAAGCTCTCTTCACAGTGTCCCGAGCTTTCAAATAAACCCATCCAGACCCTGATGTATTTCCTTGACGTTGCGATGTCGTTACAGTGAGTTTTCCTTCACATTCGGTGAATTTCTATTTACGCCTTCTCTCAAGGCTACGAAAGCGAGAAAAACTTACCCAACACAACACTGTAGAAGACGCTGAAACTCTCATTGCGAACGCCAAAAAGATCCTCATACTTACCGGCGCTGGCATCAGTTAGTCTCTTGAAAGATCTAGTATTAATGTCGAACTAACGGTATGCAGGCGTTTCATGTGGTATACCCGACTTTCGTTCGCGAGACGGGCTGTACGCCAAGTTGAAGGAAAGGGGCGAATATGATCTAGACGATCCTCAGCAAATGTTAGCCCGATTTTTGGTGCCCTCCTTCGAGTACCCAACTGATTTCATTCTTAGGTTTGATATCAACTACTTCCGAGAAAATCCTGCTGGTAAGAGGCTTTGTCATGTATGCCTTCGTAAGCTAACTGTCCGTCCAGTTTTCTAGTAAGCACTCAAAGTCACGGAATTCATGTCGAGCGCCAACTCATTCGTCGTCTGGGCTGTCCAGTTCCTTTGCAAGGTACTAATTGTTACCTCCCTTCCAGTCTGTCCGCTGAAAACGACACAGTCAGATATACCCATCGAATTTCGAGCCTTCTGCATGTCATAGATATATTAAAACCATAGAAGACGAAGGAAAGGTAAGAAATTTCCCAACTCACTTTCTTAACCCAGCTCCTTGCTGACAGCGTCCCTCCCTCAGCTTCTTCGAGTACGTTGCGATATCGTCGCACAAATCAACGCTGAAAAACTGATCTGGGCCCGTCATTCACCTGCCAGAATTACACCCAGAATATCGACACTCTTGAATCTAAAGCCGGGATCCATAGAGTCATCCAATGCCACGGCTCTTTCGCCACTGCCAGCTGTTTGCAGTGTCGACGAAAGGTCCCTGGAAGTGAAATCGAAAGCGAAGTGCTCAGCCAGAGGGTCCCTCTGTGCACTGTCTGCAACACTGCAGCTCCGTCATCAGCGCCTGCGAAGAAGAAGCGGAAGCCCAAGCCGAAGAAGGGTAGAAAGGAGTGGGAGGAGAGTGAGTCGGAGGATGATCATTTACCACCGCCGTTGTACCCTGCTGGTATCATGAAGGTCAGCATACTCATGCTTGAGACATCCGCGTTGGAATCGCTCGTTCACTCATGTCGACTCTCTCTGTAGCCTGATATCACTTTCTTTGGGGAGAAACTGGATGATGTCTTCGAAAAAACACTCGAAGAAGATAGAGACCAGGTCGACCTTTTACTTGTGATCGGAACGTCACTCAAAGTTGCACCAGTTGCGGATATTCTCTGTAAGTCTTACTTTGATGCCCAGAATTCCATAGCTCATTGGGAAATCTTGCAGCACATATCCCTCATTCGGTACCTCAGGTTAGTTCGAGATCTCGGTGGCTTGAACGCCTGTCTGACTAGTTCGAATTCCTCCGCCAGATTTTGATCAACAAGACACCGATACGACATATTAACCCCGACGTAAGTGACTTGTTCTGTAAATTGATCTTTCCTTGACTAGATGTCTCCCCAGATCATCTTGCTCGGAGACGCAGATTCTGTGATTGAGTATCTTAATCGTGAACCTAGCAAGAAGTCACAGGGATCAAAGCGACCAGTTTCACCGATGACCCTTTCCTATACCCGGGTTGGTGAAACGTACGTGATGCTGTTGAATTTGATTCTCTCGTACCAACCTCCTTTGTAGGCACATTTCTCTTTTCCCTGGCGCGGAAGGTGGCTCTTGGCTTGAAGAGTTCAAGCAAAAATCATTGGGTGGGGTGGATTCATCGAAGAGTGACGACGGGGAGAGTAGCCAGAATTCTGGCTCAGAGGATGGGAGAGGGAAGAAGAGACAGCGTGTGCGATGAGGATATTTGACTATGTTGTGCGCGTGAGCCTTGTTGCAACGATGCAATATTGCGATTGGCCTTGTGACATTATTTACTATACCCTGTACAATTAGATATCTACTGCGACTTGAGCACCTACTAGTAGGTGCTCAGGGTACCTACTGATACACGTACTAATTCCCAATGCCTTGAGTCCTATGTAGTAGTATAGATTTCATGGATTGAAAGTATGAAGAGAGAGGGCTGCCTCACCTTCCTACACCTATTCTCCATATTTGCCATCCGGATTAACCTAGTCTAATGTTTTGAGTTTCTAATGATGTGATGTACAGCAAGCAGACTAGGTGGGCCTGAAGTAGATATACGCCAATAGTTGGACCCATTGGCACGATCACGATCACCTACGAAGTCTACCTGCGGCCCCGCAAGAAAATCAATGAGCAGCAACGGCCAAGCCAGTGGAATGAAGGGCGCAGTTTGTTACTCCAGCTTAGCTTCAGCCAGCTGCCCTACGACTTGAATTGAGCAATCTGATCAACCTCTTTTTGCCGTTTAGCTCTCTCGACCCGTGCCTCCGCTTCCAATTCCCGTAACGCAGTGGAAGCCCAGAGCGAAAAGCCCCCCTCGTCGTACGCTCTCCGCAACCGTTGTTGAGACTCCTCTACATTCCATTCGTCTTGTACGCCGAATGGTGCGAGTTGGAGCGCGGCTTGACGCTCATCCTCGTTTTCAGGTGCTCGATGGATTCTAGAAGCGAGAGAAGGCCATGCTGACCAGAGGAATGCTCGCATTTTGGTACCAAATTCGTTAGCCTAGATAGACGGAACACAGTTCAATGAAGTATTTAGTCATATAAACTGAGATGAACCCACGTTTTCGATGCCTAGCATGGTCTTGACACCGAAGATGAGCATCCCACCTCCGACTGTGACCAGACCTGTCGCAATAACGAAAGCCTTCCCTGCCCATATACCATTGCTCAGGTTCAAGTGCGACATTGCAGACATAAGCGACGTAATGCCTGGAGACGTCGAGTCTGATGACGACTCGGACTTGAAGCTGACCGTGGTAGGTGTGGTTGCACGAGCGACCAGCCTGGCTCGGAGTTCCGATACTGTTGTGCTAGTGACTCCGGTCTGGCGCCGACGTGGAGGTGGGGATGTAGTGGATAGGCGTGAGTCGTGGAGGCCTACTCGAGCAACCTGCGCGAGGCTCTTTCGCTGCCGACGAACCATGAGCAGCGGAATGGCAATGGCTACGCTCGTTCCAACGAACTATAGTTTACCTCGGTCAACGATGATGACTTTCAGAACATAAATGAGGAACTTACAGCTGACACTGGAAGCCATATTGGAACTTTTGAACGAGAGCTTTCTGGCTCCGGTATTCGATCCTCGATGCGTGGGCTGGAGGAAGACATTTGGGTGGGGTGATGGTGCTGTCGGAGACCAAGCGGACGCGGAACGAATTTATTCTTTCCCCCGAACTGCCATGCAGACCGCGCCGACGCGCCTCGTCATCCTCAGCCGGTAACACTTGCAGGTACGCACTTATTCGTTGTATACGAACACAATGTAAGGATATTGAATAGACATGGACTCAAGTCACACATGTTCGCGACGTTGCGAAGGCTACAATCTGAAACCAGACCAGGAAGACTGGTGGCCAACTTGACCCCACACTCGACCAAGCGCCCCTCGTCGGAGTATCCAAGTATACGCAGCCTCCAGGGAAGTATACCAGAGGGTACCCCCAGTCCAACAGGCCACTTCTTCCGCAATGTCTGGTTCTTGCTCAACAAGCCAACGAAGAGGCCGCGCGCCAGGCCGGACGGGTTTGTGAGGGTGCGGGACGTGGTGAGTCATTCTTCCTACCTCTTCTTCTCTGTTGGCTAAGCCAGAACTATGTCTCAAGACAGGACGTTTTCCCTTTCGCGAAACAACAGAGCAGGATTTCATTCGCTCGGCTCGACGAGCTCACGGTCTGATCGAAATCGTTCACGAGCCAGATACCTATGCTAGTACCTCCCAAGACTTGTTGTGGTGGTTTCGAAGTAAAGAACGGCGAGTGCCTAAAGTTTGTTCGCGATTTATCCCTTGTCGGTCCTCTGTCCTCCTGACATGAGCTGATTACAGGGAGTGGAAACCACAAACTTTCGCCTCCTACCCGGGACCTCGAAGAAAACCGCCATCTTCAAGGCAACGTTACCTGAATGGGAGTACATTCGTACGTAGAACAAGAGATAATGTTCTACTCTTTGTAACCTCTTTTTCCAGGTGTGAATGGTCTCAGGCCACGACCTGGCCATGAACTAATCACAATGGAAAGAATTGACCAAATCGAAGAGACAATGGGTGAGCACTGCTTTCACTTTGGTCATAGCGCCTCTCTCATAGATCGTGGCCTTATTACAGACGTCGTAAACACTTCGCATGTCTATGTCTTTATCGACATAACCAAGGCGATGGAAGGGGGCATCGACTTTTACTTCACTCGCTACCTCAAAGTCGTCTCTCCTGGAAACCGCGACTCTGTCATTTCTCCAAAGTATTTCAAAGACGCCATCGAAGTCACTGTCGAAAAAGAAGTTTTGCACCCGATGAGCCCCGAACAGCTAGGACCAGAAGAGCATGGGGAACCAATGACCAAAGAACCATACAGCGACCGAGACTTACAGTTGACCCCACTCCCCAAACCGAGACGGAAAAAACCGCTCACACCATGGCAAGAAGCAGTGGCTTCATGACCTTGACTTGGTTTCTACATTCGACATTTTATTACATACAGTGCGTGTTATTTATATACAACCGATAGGGTGGTAGAGCTGCTCTACAACAGCTTACACTCGGCTACCATAGACTTCTTGGGCAGAGACGCTTCCCTGGCCCTTTCGGAGGTTAGCTTGCGCCCACCTACGAGTCGAGGATCGTGATCAGTAACGGAGCCAAGAATAGACACAAGTCAGCAGGCCTCACTTTTTGATGCGAATAGACTCGATTTCGATGAATCCAGTGGCGTCGGTTGGCTCGAAGCCACCGAGCTCGTCCATGGACGACTGCGACGAATCGTACAGACCCTGTCTCGAGGTTTAGCAATGGATCGACGAATGATAGATCACTTTGTCTTACCTCCTCGGATTCACGACCCTCGATGACGACATTACCCTTGTAGAGCTTCAACTTGACGATACCGTTAACGGTCCTCTGGCTGGTAGGAATGGAGCTAGTGACGAATTCCCTCTCAGGAGTGAAGAAGTGACCGTTATAGAGGATTCGGCTGAGAGCGACGGTGGTGAACTGGTCACGCAAAGCACGGACGTTCCTGTCAAGAGTCAATCCCTCCAAATCAACGTGGGCAGCTCGGAGGATGGTGGCTCCAGGAGATTCGTAGCACCCACGGGACTTGACGCCAATGAATCGGTTCTCGACGATGTCGATACGGCCGATACCGTGCTTCCTGCCGAGGGCGTTGAGGGTGAGGAAGATCTCAACGGGGTCGGTGACTTCCTTGGCGTCGGCGGGAATGACAAGCTTGACGGGGAGACCGGTCTTAAACTCGATAGCGATACGTTCGGGGTCTTGAGGTGCATCTTCCGGAGCGGTGGTCAGCTTCCACATATCGGCAGGAGGGGTGATGTTGGGATCCTCGAGGATGCCGGCCTCGTAGGAGATATGGAACAAGTTCTCGTCGGTCGACCAGGGCTTGGCTGCGGTCTGGAAAACAGGAATGCCCTTCTCAGCTGCGTATTGGAGCAGAGCTTGACGACCAGGGAACCTGTTGTAGAACTCTGGATGGAAATGAGTGTCAATAGTCGTTCAATGGGATCTTGAACGTACCTGGAATCCTCCATGGTGCGACAACCTTGATGTCTGGCTTCAAGCCATAGAAAGCAAGCTCGAATCGGACTTGATCGTTACCCTTGCCGGTGCAGCCATGGGAGACGAAGCTGATCGGGAAGGTAAGATCAAACGGAATAACAGAGATAGGCTTCGGACTTACTCGCAACCCTCTTGGTCCGCAACCTCAATCATACCACGAGCAATAACTGGGCGGGCCAGGGAAGTTCCGAGAAGATAGACATTCTGTGATACAGTGAATCGTTTGATCGGCCGAACCAATGAGTGCTATAATTCACTCACCTCGTAGATGCAGTTGGCTTGGACAGCGGGGTAGATGAGCTCGGTGATGAATTCACTCTTCAAGTCCTATGTAATTGCTTGAGCGCCTTGGACCATTAGATCAAGAGAACAATGGGCTACCTTGAGGAAGAACTTCTTAGCTCCGACCTTGAGAGCTTTGACTCGGGCAGCTTCAAAGTCCTATCACGAAATCAACTCATGCGAAGACAATCCGGAGCTTCAGATTATATACCTCTTCTTGTCCGACGTCGGCCATGAAAGCGTAGACTTCATATCCCTGCTCGATGAGCCAAGCAAGGATACAGGAGGTGTCTAAAGACCGAGTCATCATCAATGCCAGATAAAGATGGAAATCAAGCTAACGACGCACCCAATCCTCCAGAGTAGGCAAGCAAAACTCGTCCAGATTTTTCAGGCATGTTTGTAGAGGATATTGAGGAGGATGGTGGTAGATGAAATGTTTCCGTTTGACTTGACTCAAATACTGATTTCTGCTTCCAATTTCGGCCGCAAATCTGGCTTCGGCTTCGGAAGCCTCGGGCGGCAATGACATCATGTGACCGTAAATCACTTATCGTTATCGCAACGTAATAGTGGGAGAATCTGGCCGGACATTCCCTTTAGGACATTCTCCGACCGACGGTCCGGGCCATTGTCTCCAAACGTCTGCTCGTCGTGGCTTAGGCTTCGTAAGTCTTTCATCCTGAACGTTGTCGACAACATTGTGTATGTTCGAATTCCACCCACAGAGCGACAGTATTGACAAAATTCTCCCAGCTCTCTAATTGTGGCCATCTACCATGGCTTCGCCGTCAGGGTCTGAGTCGAACGGTTCCAGGGACTCGAGAGGCGCCAGGACAAACGGAATCACCACAGAATACATCTCCTTTGCAGATCTTGCAACTTCATCCGGAAGTGCACTCGCTTCAGCTCACACGAAAGAGAATCTGCGAAGACTGGCATCGAACACTAGCAGACATGCGGAACTGAGCCCTCCAAGTCGAAAGCCTTCAACGGAGAGCAACCCTGAACCGAACAGTATGCCACATACAGTCCGACATGGGAGGAGGCCAAGCTACCTCTCCTACGAGTCTCAGCCCCCACCATTGGAATCACGGGTGTTAGGCACGCCTGCGTATTCGCCTCACAGCAGCACTCGCGCACAAACCCTGACCCATGGCCCGAAGCACCCTACACAGCCAACTGCGCCGTTCGATAGAGTCAAGCTGAAGAAAGAGAACGGAAAGGTAGCCCTTACACCGCAGGCCGATACACGACATTCAAGACAGTCTCAAAGCTCCCACTCTTCTCGGAGTCTCAATGGTGCAGAGTCGCCTAAATGGGAGACGGACGCGAAAGGCACCTATGGTGACCGGCCTTCGATGGCTGGTCCGATCGCTGCTGCGAGCTGGGACCACATGCAGCGCGAAGTTGAGACGCTCAGGAAGACTGTGCAAGAGATGAACAAGATTTCTAGGAAGCAAGCAAAGGTGAATTGGGTCAACCCCTTTGGTCGCTCGGAATGCTAATGGCTTCTGATTTAGAGGATCGAAGAATTACGTAGCCAAACGGCTTCTCAGCACCAGGTCAGTCTACCGATGTTTAACAATACCCCGAATATGAGCTCAGGCATTTGTATAGAGCATGCAGGACAAGGACCGAGAGCTATCTTCGCTTGGGCAAAAGTGCTCAAAGCTAGAGACAGTGAGTACCTAAACGGGGAAGCCGAACGTTGTATCGACGTCCATTTCATTAATGCTTCGTGTCTAGTTCATTTCGACTGTGGAAAATGCGATCCAATGTCAAATCTGCATGGAATTACCAAATCGGCCCTATACGTAGGTTCATTTCGCACTATTGGTTTTTTGCCTCCTCTGAGATTCGTGTTCCAGGCTTGCTCCGTGCGGACACGTCCTGTGTTTAACCTGCCTCCAAGAGTGGTTCAAGACTTCCCCTGGCTCAGCTGAAGACGACGAAGAAGAAGAGATTGGTGATAGTATTCTATATAGGGATAAGACTTGTCCATGCTGCAGGACAGTCGTGAGGCACCGGCCTTGTCCCGCGTTCATGGTGAAGGCGGTTACTGCAGCCTTTATCCAGAACAAGGGCAGTGCTCCGCCGCAGACGCAGGACGTCCCGGATCCTGTGGACGATGACCCATGGAAAGGTATTTTCCTTAACAGTGACGACGACGGAGATGACGAAGACGACGTTTTTTCGGACGATGAAGTTGACGATGAAGACGACGGCCGTGATTTCACTTGGATGCGTGGTTCTCCCTCGGGCTCGTTGACATACCCTCACTATCATTGGCACTCGACCGATAGCGAAGATGGACTTTACTCTGATGACGGAAGGGAGGAAGATGAAGATGAAGTCAGGGCAGGCTCGGAATCTGAAGATGACTATGGATCTCCTGTGACCTACGTCCTGCCTCGCTGGGAGCCCCCATCAGTGCATGTTCACCTCGAAGACTGCCCAGGCGTCGAAGCGGACGTTCTACGCCTCCTAAGGCGAGGATGCTCATTGGAGATGGTCCAAAACTTCAATATCCGCTACTCTCATCAACAAGGTATTATCGTTTCGCTGCGCTCGATCGACCACCTCTACGCCTCGGATGATGATGAAGATAGCGGAAGTGAAGAGGGCGGCGGAAGGGAAAGTATGCACCAGATTTTCCTCGGTTGGAATGTGAGCCTGGACCCCGAAGATGATGACGGTGAAACGTACATGCATAATATTCTCATTGATATCAAAAATAGGCCAGAACGATGGAAGCTGATTCCGAGGTACGATGGGCAGGGATCGATCGAGGTGAAGAGGCTTGTGGCCGCTGGTACCGTCGATGACTATTCCACCACGGAGACAGAAGCTTGGATTGATATGGATGAGCACGATATGGACATTGACTGAATGTGTGTTTGTTACTTGTGATTTGTCGTAGACATGTAATATTAGAACTCTTGCCGGGATTGTCACGTACTATACCCCTTCGCCACACATTGTATTTGTATCTGCTTCATCTAAATGTTGTGGCGATATTGTGCGCTTATGTTTGTATGACACTGGCAGGCGGCGGTGGTTGTATAATATCCCAGCAGGTAAACGAGCCTGAAACGGAACAAACCGTTCTTCTTTTTTGGTTTGGACACTGCAGCCTAGAGCTTGTTACCGTATTTTCGGTCATGCGTCGTAACCCCAGTAGGCCAGCGGAAGCTAAATGATTACTGGAACTGGACGGGACGGTGTAAGGGCAGGCGACGATCCAATTTGATGGCTAGTGGCAGCTTGCTCGCAAGCAGGCGAGGTCGGGGTTTTGGCCGAGAAATAAATCATCATGGATGGCGCAAAGAGCAGTGGATTGAGAATGGGAAAGTGTGAGTAAAATCGATAAGAAACGGTCTAAATTTGGCGGTCATTTTCTGCGGCAAGGTCGAGGCCCGAACTTTGACAATCCACCGAATTGTTTGGGCGACGCATCGTGATAGGTGAAGCCCGACATGGTGGGCCCGAATATCTTGTAGATGAAGGGGTAGGAGGAAAGGGTTGGTTATAGAATTGAAAAGCTTGAGGCGATCTGTAGTATCTGTACGATGCTGGGCTTTTCCTTGCCCCATTTCCTCTGAGCGTGAGGCATCGGTTTCACAGTTAATAGAAAGGAGGTGGGAAGTGTTCCACGCTGGATCTCGAGTTTATCTGTATGAAATTCCCTTGTTCTTCTCCAGCCGTTCTTGCAATGCATCAGAGGGCTTGAGTCGGGTGTCAATTGGATTCTGGCGAAGTTAGAGATTGAATAACCCGAAGCAGTCAGGAGCTACACGGGGCTTACCAGCTTTGCTCCCGCATCTGCGATCGATAGTACACCCTTCGGTGTAAGGGGATGTTAGAGGGCTGAATTTGGCCCAGGTCTTCTACTCTCATTCGAACATCAGGCAAACCCCCGTCAAAGCAAGGCCAACGCGGCCGGGCGACCATTTAATGTCCCGTTCGAGCGGTAGATTGGTCTGTGACAATCGTTGGGTATGACTGCAGGACTTCTACTGGGAGTGAATAGACGGTATTAACGACACGCTGCAAACCTCAAATGCAAGGTACGCGTCACAGTTTTACAACCCCAAATGAACCAAACACAGGATAAGCCCGGCAGGAAGAAAGGTGAGGTAGTTGCCTTGTGTAGGCTCAGTCGAACAGCCGTCCTTGACTGTGGATTTAAGCGAGGTAGGTCTGTGGCGGCAGGGATGAGATGTCACCTTATCAGCCAATGCCAAGGTGGGGGGTCGAGGTCAGCTGCCAGCGGGCGTGTCCATAACAGGGGTGACATCTCTGACATACCCATTCTCTTCTCTCCCACCATTCCAATAGATCCCCATCTGCTTAGCTTCTGACGATTCGGAGGTATGAGCCAGCGTGGGCCACGGACTACGAACGAGGTCCGCAGTCAAGTGGTAAGGATAAATCACGAGCAAAAACAGGAGCGATCATGTACAGTAGCCACCGTACTCAGCCTGCTGCACAGGCTCGCTCCGTCCAGGCCGGTATCGTAGAGTGCCAGAACGCAAACAGAAGTGGTACTCCTCCGAGCCCGCCAAGCTTAACGCCAGGCCTTTCGACTCCTAGTAATTAAATTGACCGGATAGCGAACTCCTAATGCTGCCCAGTACATCCATTCTCTCAGGCGAGAAGCCTTACTTTCTATAGACTCCTTAATAGACACGCGAGATTCGACTTCTCATGCACGGCGGTGATAGTTCGAGCACATCTGCGCATTTCTGCTTTCTCTCAGCTCTTTGACGCGCTGATACGGTGATCAAATGCCTCCTTCATCTACTCAAGTAGTCTTATCGGTCCTCGATAGTTCAGTTTGTTGAGCAAAGCGCCGAAACCTGACTAGTTTGGTGTTAAAACGTTAACCTGGCGCTCTCGCCAGAAAAGACTGGGTACCGAGCCTCTTTCAAGAGCCGACTCAATTTGAAGATGCACCAAGTATTACACAGAATATGCTCGTTTCAACGTTGATAAGGGGATACTCCTAAGGGAAATAATGCTCTAGTCGGCTTTTTTTCTGAGTAAATGTATAGGATCACATTCGGTTTTGAGGAGTACTTCATACTAGTTTCAACTCACTGGATTGTGGATGTCTGGAGTCAGTTTATCATTCCATCACACGATCCCTGGTCTGCCGAAGTTAAAACACCGCGCTTGTCATTGGGCCGGTCCACAGTCCAACTCTCCGTAGGAAGTCGCAGCAGTGGTGCAAGGTGGTGCCTGCCTCGTTGCACTATGCTAGCCGAGGACGCAAACCGAAAGGGGCTGGTCTCCCAGCAACTGCCAGTGGATTTCCTGAGGCAGTGGAGTACGTCGCGGACTTGCAATTTCGGCAACCGGGAGAGGCACCCACTGGATGAATCGATGACTACCAATCTACATATTGCTCCACCAGTTGATGTTCTCAAATGGAGGGTGTGTTCACCGTCTAGGATAAGCGATCAAGAATGAAACGATTGAGGGCCACCTATTTTGAAAATACATTTGAGATCCATTGACAATTGGTGCTACCCTTCCACAGCAAATTCCCTGAACTCCTCGACTCTGGCGTCGAAAAAAAATGAGAGCATAATTCTCAGCTACTATACTGAGAGGTGACCCAATAAGCGCACACACAACGTATTTATTCGACGAAATTCGAAGAGATAAATGGGTTCCAAAGCTGGCCGTCAGACACACAAGAGCCCACAAGACTCCCAGGCTGAGCTTATGTAAGCTCGAGACCCTTGAGTTCACGTTCAGCCCTTGTGTTCAACCATTCAACACCCCCGGTGTGGAATGCCAGCTCTAAACTCCACTTCACCGCCCAGAAATACCCCTCAAAGATGGAGAAGCTTCGAAGTTTAAATGTTGTGCCAGCCCTGGTTGAGTCTGGATCATTCCAGGATCTTGTGAACGATGGGCAGACCATTTCGCTCGCCCCATCACCCTTGGATGGCTCGTTGGGTGTGTTTATATCTCCCCACGCGACGGTATGTCCCAATAGCTCGTAAAGACTACGCAGAACTTAAGGAGAGCGCGGTCTAGGATGACAACGGTTTAAAGAAGAGCTTCGCAAGGTCCAATGAAGATCAACCGATCTACTTCGTGAATCCTCAAACGCCGCCGTCCTCAGAAAGAAGGCTTGTGCGATTATACGTGTTCTGTCGCATGGTGTAGCCTCTGAATCATTCCAGTTCATAGCTGATACTTTCGTCATCTTCTCTGCCCTTCAAAACCTCCTCAAGACTCCCGAGCGCCATTCTAGAAGTTTGTCTGTATCTTCCCTGCTAGTGGCACCGAATTCTCATTCTGACCAACGCCTCTAGAATCGAAAGTGACCATGACGTGAATGTTGTGCGGAAACTCGCCATCGACTTCGTGAATTTTATCAAAGAGTGCTGGGTGCACGCCTCGGTAAGGAATCCACAAGTAGCATCGAAAGATACACACCAACCCTTTTGCCAGCGACCCGTTCCACGACCAGATGGACCCCTCCAATTCTCGGGCGACCATTACCGGAGCCTTTATACGTGCTTCTCGCTCTTTGTTGTGCTTTTCATTCCTGAAAGTGGGTACGAGCAAGCTCCTGTGGGGGACGAATTGATGGAGTGGCTGAACACTCATTTCATCGAGCCGTCCACCGAAGAAGGAGATCTTCTAAGCGGGCTGGACAAGCCTTGGGAAGATGAGACTTTCTGGCCTTACCTGACACGGTTCGTTTGTCCACTCTGTTCTTGTAGACCCTTTCTAATAAGCTTCGACAGGGCCATCTTGCGAGGGTTGAACAAAGCGTCTATCTTCTTCTTGGATGCCCTATCTAAGCACCCGTCTGAAGATCTGACTCACCTCACGGAAACGCTCATCCCTTTGATTGAGTCCCAGCCACGGTTGCAGGACTTCAACACTGAACGCGACTTCGCTCAAAGTACCCGGAGATGGAAAGATAAAGTCAAGGCTTTGCGCATCGACATGGAGCGTGTTCCGGAGGGTGCGAGGTGGGATGACATCGAGAATTGGTGGGAGCGCCTCAGCGACATAGTTGGTATTTTGGAGGGTCGACCTGAAGTTCTCAAGCGTGTCTGCAACGAGCTGGGTGGTGATTGGAAAGAAGTGTGTGTGGCATGGGGTATATTTGTGGACCCTCGGCTACGCCGACAGGATCTCGTGTAAGTCTCTCCTGGACCTCGTGGGGCGCAACACACCTAACAACAGAAGCAGGGACCTTGTCTCCGATATTCTGCTGGACATGCCGCCTGACCCGACAAACCTGGAGGATAACATCAATGCTGCGCTTCTAGGTGGAAATCTAAGCGAGGCCCTCGAGTTTTCCCTGAAATTAGATCCATGGCTTTCTGCCCATTTCGCTGACTTCATGGCACCGCTACACCTTCTGGAAACGAACGAAGAGTAAATTCCCTTTCTTCTTTGGTTCTCCCGACACTGCGCTAACATGATTCAGGTCAGATCTGTCTCTTCGAGACTTTTATATTCTCGCTTACGCAGAGTACCTATACTCTGACCCCGCTCTGTGGCGGATAACGATCGATTATATGTACTCTTGCAGCGACATTGGAAAGCTCCGTGCCGATACCATCCTAACCCGTGTTCCCCTTCAACTTCGTCAACAAGGCCAAGCTACTAATCCAGAAACAATTGAGCGAATACGCTCTGGAGATATCATCGGAGTCTTGAAAGATATAAATGAATGCTGCCTGCAGTACAACCGAGAAGGTGTCAGGCGTACCATATGTAAGGAAAGTACACGTCCATTTTTGGCGGAAGAAAAGCCTAAGTCTATTTTTCAAACAGATAGCTGCGCGAGCATTCATCGAAGAGAGAAATTATGGACTTGCCGCCTCGTACTGCACATCCGCAGAAGATTGGTCTGGTTTGGGACACATCATTGATTATGTCCTTGAAGATCATATCGCTGGTGGGTGCTTCTTTCATTACACGACGATGCTGGGTTGACCCTGTGACTGTCAGGTACACCCTCCTTTGTAGAGCACGCTGCAGCCATCGCACCCATCATTCAGAAGCTTGGCCTCCAATCGAACGTGAATGGGGTTTTCTACTATCGCCTCATATTCGTCACGCGCTATGCACGTCTGCAAGAGCTCTTGTACAGGAAGGAGCTGTCAGACGCTGCATCTGACTTGATAACGATTATTCAAGACGACATCGCCCCGGCATCATGGTGGGCGGTGATTCTCTGTGATTCCGTTCATCTTCTGGAGTATGGTGCGTACTGCTGATTTCGGCTATCATGTATTGACTCAAAGCCTTGTCTGCGCAGAGCACCGGTTGTTGTTCTCTTCATCTCAGGCTTCACTCCTACTGAGGAAACTGGAAGAAATATCTCTCAAGGTCTCTCAGGGTGCGGGGTCCGAATACCTTGGAGTACTTTCTCGCATGGTTGAAGGGAAGGATCAAAAAGAGGCTCTGAAGCGCCTTCAGTTGGTTCGTTTGGCTCTAGCTCGGTATTTCGCCCGTTGCACTGTATTGGATGTATAATATAATCGTCGCTCTCCCGTCACAGTCAACTCGCTGACCAGACTCGGGTATATCAAAGGTGCGGGGATGGACTAGGCATGGTCTGTTCGTGTGATATCTCATATGTTTCAGGTCCTACCATACCAAACCCATCCTCAATCTCTTTGGATAGGAAGGTCACACCCGTAAGCCAGGTTCCTTAGAAGAACGATGAGACTGTTTTAAGCAGCGACACTGCTCGAATCTCTAGAAACCTAAACTTCGCAATATAATCTCTGTTCGTACCCCCGGAACTCGACCACACGATCTTGCCAGGCAATCGAGGACCTGGAGCTATAAAGCTTGGTTGTCCGGGGAGCTGGATCCCCAACAACTTGACCACCAATCCAACCAACACAAACACTTGACTTTAACCGCCTTTTTTCATCTGACATCGCCCATTACGATGTGCTGCATTGCCCGCACCTACGACTGTTTCTCCTGTGGTCATGAATTCCTCACCAAAAGGAAAAAGGTTTTTATCTACCAAACTTTCCCTGCACCTGTTTTGACGGCCTCTAGGTTGACTGCGCCAGGGAGAACTGCGCAAGGAGTTTTTCTCATCGTGAAGACGATCACCCGTGCGACGACATATGCATCCAAGAGTAAGATGATTTGTTTGAGTTCGTAGTTTGTGTCTTGTCACCACAATCTGATGGCGTTATAGTATGCAGCCAGACGTACACCTTCCAGCCAGTCGTGTCGCTAGGAGATGCGATAGGTGTATTTATAACCTGTGATTCTGCGATAGGGCCGCCTGCAGACGATTCGGTCCGAGGAGGTTTGGTGACGCTTTGATTGAGCCGAAGGTCTGGTGGTTTTGCCCTATTGAAGGGTGTATGTAGCTCACAGTTCGCAACCCGTTTCATTGATTGCTTGAGTCGTGTTTTTGTTTCTGCTGTATTTCTTGTGGGTCCCGTTCTCTTGTATCTGGCTAAAGCTGCGCCGGTTCCGTAGTTAGGTTTGCCTTGATGGAACACTATTCATGATCCATGTACCCGGATTTGAAGAATATATTCTACTCCGTTGCATCATTGAAATTACCCTCGCGCTTGTCGCCTTCTCGAATTCCAAACACTGCGCCGGTTCTGTGCACGCCCACTAAGTCCCCGGTGGGCTGGTTTTTGAGAGGCAAAAATGATCTGCAGTCCACGAACACCACGTGCAAGGTCCATGGACCAATGCAGACAAGGCCGTCAATCAAATCTCCCAATATTGAGCCTTGAATCCTGATTACATGGTTACAGCTCCTCGCCACTGGATGCGATGAACTCAACGACGACAGAAGACGGCTACACGTCGTCGGCGACAGTATGGGACAACGACGACCAAAACCGACTACGCGTTTCGCCCAACCAGGCCACAGACCCCTCAGCTTCCAGCCCAAGTCCCCAGGTTACGTCGCCATCCCCGCTACCCCGCTCGAGTACAGATTCCGAGAGCAGGCCAGCTGCATCGGCCCCATGGAGCGACGGTACTACATTGGAACGTCGTGATACGTTGGCTACGATTCACAGCGTGGAGCAACCGAACCTTGTCGAGCCAGGCTTTGACGAGAACATTCTCCGGACACTTTGCGACTTGGACGTATGTAATATTCATTCTGGCGTAGAGCTCTATGGAATTAATGCTCCTTTGACAGTGTGGGGTGCCCTTATTACTTGATCGTATCAAGCAGAGTGTCGTCTCGTGCCGAGTTCGTCCTGTCTGCTCCCTAGACGCGCTTCCATTCTCTCTGACAATGCTCATTTAGGAGGCGTCTATATTCTTCAAGAAGAGAGCACTCATTGAAGAGGAGTACGGAAAGACACTGCAAAAATTGGCGAGATCGACGGCGGAAGTATACGCGCTGAATGACGGAAAGGCTGGGTGAGTGTGGGCTCACATATCTGCGACGACATTGATGAACCCCTCGCGGCCAGGACTTTTGTTTCGGCATGGATGTCTACCATGAGGGTGCATGAAATGATGGCTGAGAATCGACTGCGGTTCGCACAACGTCTCAATGAAATGAGCGAAGAACTTGCTACAATAGTCAAGGAGGTCGATAAGAATCGTAAGCAGGTGCGGCGTTGTTCTATTTCTATCTCCCGACGTGATTCACATTATGTTCAGACGAAAGACCTCGCTAGCAGATATGAGCGCTCTTTGCAAGAGTCTGAGACTGCTACGGAAAAGTGCAAGAACCGTCTGGACTTCACTTCAGAGGAGCTCGAACGATTACTTCTCCAGAAAGAGGGTGAATCTTACAAGGACACTGCTGTGAAAGCTCAGGCAGGGGGTAAGCGCGTCATTGGAAAGGCTGTTGCCAAAGGCGGTTTGCTCCTGAAAGGAAAGAATCCCGGTAATGTAAGTTAAATGCTTCATGAGTCGGTTGGTTTCCATTCTCACCGCGCTTCAGCTACAAAGGCAAGAAGACGACATTCGATCGCGAGTGTCAACAGCGTCCGACCAATATCGCAAAGCCGTTACAGATACCCAGGCGATGCGGCAAGAATATTTCAACTTCCAACTCCCAAGAATATTGAGGGTATACCTTATCATTTGTCATTGGGAAGGCGCCCTCGTCTCATCCTTATATTTATTCCCACAGGCGTTGAAGGAATGTGCTGATGAGATAGATCTGGGAACGCAGTATCACTTAACACGCTACGCGTTCCTATTCGAAAGCATTGTATTAAGTGACGGCTCTACCTTGGTTCCGACCGACGAAGGTGAGTACACCATGCGCCAACCTTCGTTTTTTCCAACCCCGTTTGTTTTAGGTGTTGGTTTGAAGGCGACCATCGAAACGATAGACAACCGTGGTGACTTTAAGACCTACATGCAAAACTATGTGTATGCTCGAGGAGGCTCTGCGGCTCCGAGGCGCATGAAAGCCCATTCAGAGGAACTGGTAGGTTTCCTATATGTAAGATTGTTGGTAAGATCTCTAACATGAACTTAACTAGATGTCGTCGGTCAACGTGTTTGGGGGGCCAAACTACGCTGCTCAAAACGCCGCCCCGAACGGAATATACGGGTTGCAAGATAAGGGAAGACCGACCTTTGGGGTCGATCTTGCCGAACAAATGACAAGGGATAACGCTGAGGTCCCGGCGATCGTGATTAAATGCAGCGAAGCCATCGAAAAGCACGGTATTACATCGCAGGGGATCTACAGGGTCAGCGGCATGACGAGCAAGGTGATGAACCTTAAACAGAGACTCGACAAAGGTCAGTCAGTATATGCACAACATCAATCGTCTTCTCGTTTAAATTTTCCCCCCACGCAGACCTGGATTCTGTTGATCTGGACTCCTCTGAATGGTCAAGTGACATCAACACTGTCACCAGTGTTCTGAAAATGTGGCTGCGGGAGCTACCGGACCCTCTATTAACTCATCATCTACACCAAGGCTTCATAGAGGCTGCCAGTATGTGCCGATTTTGCAACCGGGATGAGCTGCGCTGACGTTTCTCGCATTACGCAGAAGTCGAAAATGAACGGTTGCGGCAAATACGCCTTCACGAACGTGTTAATGACCTCCCTGACCCGAATTATTCTACTCTGAAATATTTCCTCGGCCATTTGCATCGGTAATGATGGGTCTCCTTCCTCCTTTGCCGGTACTGATTTTGTTACAAGAATCAACCAACACGCTGCAGATAACTCCATGTCAATGCAGAACCTTGCAATTGTATTTGGTCCTACATTATTTGGGCAGCAGATGCCGACGAACGGCCTGGAGGCAGGAGGTGTTATGGCAGATGCACCTTATCAGAACCAGGTCCGACGTTTCTCCTTCTCCGATTTACGAACAGGATGCGCTTAACCATGCTTCAATATAGGCTATCGAGACCATTCTCAAGCATTACAGAGATATATTCATCGACGAATCGGAGTCATGACCCCGGGACACCCCACAGAACTCATCCCTATATGATCTCTTGCTACCCACCATCTCCAGTGCACCTTGGCGGGCCAAGCATGCCTTTGTTGGTTATCATACCCTTCTTTATGGTCGTACTCTGTCTTAGCATGATGTATATTAATCATTTTAATTGTATAGTTTCTGTCGTGAATTCGGAAGAATAACCGTTCGTGCATTGAGAGGCGTTACGGAGAAGTCCTGAAAAGCATGATAAACTAGGATGATACAGTAATTCGTTTGACAGCACCAGCCGCACCGGCGGCCATACCATTTAGCCCTGGATCAACAGCGGGTTGGTGGGAGGTTCAGGACGGCGAGAATATGACAGAAAGCTCACCGGCCTCTTCTTCTAGACTGGGACCATCTGCACTGACCATGCATCTTGATGGAGGGCATATTCTGATTCAGAAGGGAAGATGATTCGGCGCAAGGACGGGCAAGCACGATGCCACTCCCGACAAAGGGCCATTTCTTCCAGAGAATCAGCTCGACCGACCCCTCCTACGTCAGTCGAAGAGAGGTCAATAAGAACTAGGTTGGTAAAGGCCTTTAATACTGCCGATAGACCGGTTAAAATTCTCTAATCAGCCCAAAGATCGTTTTCAGTAAAAAATCGATTGGTTGGAAGGGGGGTAGGAGGAGGGTAGAAAATAAGACTGTACTCACGATCCCGGTGAAAGCGTAGTGCAGGGTATGCCGTAAAGCCAGCCGGACTCGAAGGGTCTCAACAGTTGGTAGATAGGTTGCGACGCTTCTTAAAAGTGCGATCCGTGCAGATATCGGTGACAGGTCGAGGTAAAGGATAGGGAGCGGGGCGCACTGGGCCATTATCGGCAGGACACGGATGAGGTCGGAGTCTGAGCCGTTAAGGGCGAGATATTGGATCGATCTCCCCGGAAGCAGCGACGCAGCTGTGTCGGGTGAACCACGGAAGGTAGAGAGCTGATGGAGGGCTGCTATCGGTAGGTTGAGTGTGGTATGGTGGTCTGGTATCTTGAGGTGGTGCAGCCCTGGGTGGGCAGCGAGGAAGTGGACCAAAACGTGGGTATATGACTGGGCACCGCCTTTCGTATAGTCTGCTCCAATAGAACAGGACTGCAGGTAGGGGAAGCGACAGCGTTGGAGGACGCGCTCCACAGCGTGCATAGGCTCGCGTGATAAGGGACTTACGCGGTTTGCGGGTCCTAATTGTAGCTCTAGGCTATCGAGGAAGGTCAGATAGTGTAGCGATTCGCCAAGTCGCTCGCAAAAAGCGACAAAATATTGGGGGAGTGGCGGCGGGGAACCATCGGATTGCCATCGAATGTGGACCCTGCGCATGATATCGACGTGGTTGAGCCGTTTGAGCACCGACTCGCACCAGCGATAGGTCTTCCAAGGTGTCGGGGACTCGGGCGCTATCGAGTCCACAATGTGCACCGAGGAATACAGGATGCGTTCGGCTACGGTCTTGAATCTTCTCGAGATGCATGCCAGGCTGGCAAGGGTGCACGGGGAGGCCTCTACGAAGATGGCTGTGAGTATCTCGTTGGGGAGCCAGAGGTGGTCATTGAGGACAGGGGCCATGGATGGACGGCACAGGGTACTGGAGACGAGGATAAGCGGGGTAGTTTCGATGATGGCAGCCTCGAAGCTCTGACTGCGCTCTCTGTGAGCCCGCTATATGGGACGGGAGATTTTCGGCAAAACATAGAGGGCATATGTCGGGGCGGAGGATCGACGGGGCCAACTTGCTGCATTGGCTGCCCATGACAAATGTGAGTTCAAGAGCTCGTGATAGCAATCAATGCACCAACTTACACCATGTTCGCCCTGGCGCTTAGCTCTCAACCACACCAGAACTCAGGAGGAGAAAATAGATAATAAAAATACAGTACAAGTACAGGATGCAAATAGGAAAGCAGATGAGAGAAACTGTCTATGCACCGAAACCGTAGAGTGTGCGCCCTGACCGCTTGAGAGCGTAGACGACGTCGAGTGCGGTGACGGTCTTTCGCTTTGCGTGTTCTGTGTATGTTACAGAGTCGCGGATGACCTGGAGCAGGAAGGTAAACTTGGTGGAAGAAGCA
>JAMZDL010000277.1:0-23244 GCA_027579765.1 Candolleomyces efflorescens
GAAACGGATGCTATTCTCAGACCAAGAGAGTCCGACAAGGCTGCTTTCCGTCTTCTTGGACCCCAAGATACTTCATAAGTTCCCTTGAGTCTAAGCGGCCATGTTGATCGCTGAGTTTGGATCAGGCCGGGTGAAAGGCTGCCTGGGCAGCAACACTCACAGAGCGCGTTGAGTGGTACGTTGTCCGATTCAGACTTCTAAGACTAGTAACAAGTACGAGAAAAAGAAAAGTCCCCGTCTATCTCTACGAGTCCAGCAATATATAGTGTTCTTAAGATCATGTGATCGTGCCGTCCCTACACCGGGGAGCGTATTGAAGGTACTTGTGAAGAAGGCCGTTGCCACAGCACGGCGGTACGAGTCTTTACGTTTTTTGTCTATGGTCTATTTATCCATCGACACTAAAATTAAGATCATGTATGGATCAGACATGAATCGCATATATTGCATACACTAAAGTTTTACCATGAGCATTTTGAAGCCATGCCAGATTACTAATTGCATTTAGATTACCCTCTAAACATGAGCGCTGTCCAGTTATAGCCCCGTCATTGTACCATACCTGGCCTTGACTGTCTATAACTCTACACGTAAAATGATTGGATCCATGGTACACAAGCCCTCGAAGAGTATATGTTCTGCGTGCACCATTAATGGAATCTAACGCCAGAATAAGATCAGGATTGACACTGTTGTTGATGATTTCAAATATCAGAATATCAGTGTCAGACTCCAGCTGCATTGATCTGTTGAGTAGCCTGATATCTGAGCATCTATAGCAAGGATAGTGAGTGGAGTCCATGGCTGAGTATATAATGTGACTGATTGACAGGTTATTCTTTTGTGCAGCCTTCTGTGGAGAGAGGTTGCCATTTATCACTGATATATTATTCAAACGGAAAGTGCCATCTGATATTGCACAAGGGCAATGTGAGCACACCAATCGGGTTTTCCCAATAACTTGGATTGGAATGCACTTAACCATAAGATCATACATAGAGATGTAACTAGGGCCCATAGGAAATGTTGAGGGGTTTGCACAGTGAAGTAGATTGCGGACATTATCTCTTGCATTCTCAAGTGAAGAGACCCCAGCCTGATGGTTTGAAAACCCCTGAACCAGTGTAGACAACTCATTTCCGTGTGATGAAAATGAAGTAGACCAATATAGTTGATTTGATATCCATATAGACCTTAGTATGGTAAACCATGCATCATATGCACAACTATAGTTTGTTGCACTCCATATCAGGCCAGTAGGCCCCTGCCCATTTGAAACATGTGGACTGTCTGTAAGTGATTTGATCCTCTTTTTAGCAGGTTGTAATTCAGATTTAGAAGTGGAGGTGGCTGTCAGATTTGAGGCTGGGTGTGAAGCGTCCACTATTGGTTTGGCATGAGACTTTTTGGTTTCAGATTTTTGTGCATTTGTGGGTGCTATTTCGAAAGGTAGATGCAATGCAGGTGATTTTTTGTTTAACTGAGGCTTACCTGCTGCATTCTTTTTCTTGCTCTTGTCATTCTCCTTGGGCGGGATAGATGGACTTCCAGTCCATATATAATCTGCTGCATTTGAGTCTAGCAGGCTATCTGCAGAGCTATACTTGATAGCATTGTGCCATGTACCCATACATGAAGCAAGACTAAGTCTGGCAGCTTGAAAGGAACGAACAAGAGGGTAACGCAAATCACCAGCAACCCTACTTGGAAGAGTGCCTATAAACCTCATTTCTGTAATTCGATCCAGTATCATTGTCTCTCTGAACTCTTGGCGTAGAAAACCAGTGATCGGTGTCATGATTTTTTTTGTATTAAAAGGGTGAGCAATGACAGTGTTTTCCGCACTTGAGCTACGGGATAAACAAGTATATATTGACTGAATTGTTCGACATCGGCTAAGGTCTACAACATTGTATTCCCTGGTTTTACCTTGGGAGGCATAGTCAGTCATTGAAAAATTAGGCAATATATTGACCTGTGCTCTTTCTATATTCAATACTGTATCGTCAGGAAGATGGCACCTCACCTTATGTTTTGCTCTGCATATTGGGACTGTATTCTTTGGAAGACCTGGTATTCCCACAGCTTGGGGAGGATTAATGAGTCTGACATATACTGTTTCCAGGGTCATTGTATCATGACATCCAGGCCTGCTATCCCATCCCACTACAACACCTTCTTGTCCTTTTGTCATGCAAAGTTCAGTTGCATCATTATGCCTCAAAATTACAGGTAGTCCCAGGCACAATGACAATTTACCTGGAATATGCTGGCTAGTGTGTGGCTCACAACTCCAAAGTAGCTTTTGCAGAGATTGTGTTAACAGTGTTCGTTTTGAGCCCCTTTTCTTACGTTTTGTCCCAACAGAAGGTTCTTCAATGCAACCGAGTGTATCCACAGAGTAGAAATCAACAAGTGTTTGATTAGTGTCATTAGAAAACCGCACTGAGCCCAAATCATTGTATCTGTCCTTGTATGAGTTGTAGCATGTAATAATAGATACATTCTTGAATTGTGGGAGGGACAAGTCAGTAGATGTCAGACGTCTAGCTATCCTGCTATTCAAAAAATTAATATCTTGTTGGGTACATGCCCCGTATCTCATATTTTCCAATGCAGTTCTAAGGGATGCATCTGGGCCACCTGGCTTATTCTGCCTCATATTCTGTTTGAGAATTACAACAGTTGTAAATTGGTGCCATATGAGCTTCCCAATTACAGTTTGTTGGCCAAAAGGGGTTGTTGGAATAGAGTCATCTATACTTGGCTGGTAGAAAAGTGGCTTACCACTTGTAGGTGGGAGCTGTGCAAAATCACCAGCAAGAATCACATTGAATCCACCAAATGCTTGGTCATGAATATCTGAGATGGCAGATAGTCTTGCACTGATTGCATATAGCTCATGGCATGCAATCATAGACACTTCATCAATAAATATATACCTCACACCTTTTAAACGTGTAGCTGCATCATTTACAGATGTTGCCTCGGAACGCCGTGTTGCTCCATCTTCATCTTTGCCTCTGGGGTTGATACCAAGTACTGAATGGTATGTTGACCCATTAAGAAGTGCAGCAGCAGTTCCTGTTGGAGCCAGAACAATAAACCTGTGGGATTCATTTTTTGATTCAAAAAATTTTATAAGACACCGAATAACCTGAGATTTCCCTGTGCCCCCCATCCCTCCCAAATACATTTTGAGTTGAGGGGCAGACAATGATAGTGCATGATTAGCAACAATTTTGAATGCTCTTTTTTGTTCAACGTTAAGAGTTGCATCTGCAGCAATTGTTTCAATGAGAGAAAGATCTTCTTTTTTAGCTGGCTTGTAGTCACTTCTCAAATAAGATAGATCAACAACTTTGACACTCCCTTCTTGAGCTTTGTCTCCATGTGGTTGGGGCAAATTTGTTGTTTCTGTTTTGCTACTGTCTACTTTGGAAATTGAAGGGCAGTGTGCCATTTTGATATTCTGCATTTTTTGCCGGGCAATTTTGACCTCTGCTTTCCATTCAGTTCCCATTCTACTGAAGTTCAAAATTCCATCCACAAGAGGATCAAATTCTACTTCCCCTACTTTGACAGAATCAGTATTATTACTTTCTAAAGGCCGTAATGTAGGAATAGATATTTTTCCCTCTTTCTTTGCTGTTGTGTCAACTGTTAGCCATCCAGTTCTGGTTATCATTGTTTGAGCCTCATTCATCTGGTTCAGTTTTCGCTGCCTTTTCTCTCCAAGAGCATATTCATCTTGTAGCAAGCCATCATCATCCAAGCCCAATCCAAGACCATCAAGATAGTCATCATTATATTCATCAGCATACTCACCATCAGCATCAAGAGACGACCATTTAGTATTTCTTGCTAAACCAGTCTGTTTTTTCTTTAGTTGAGATTTATAATCATCTCTGGCATCCAAACATTCATATTTCAAATTGAAATTGTGCATAATGGTCAAGAAATATGCTGAGAATGGATGCTCATTGAAAGCATCACTCCACAATTGCACAGCAGATTTCAACTCTGCACCTGTTCGCCATGGTTTGAAAAGAACAAGCATTGTCTGGCAGTAGAACTCTCTGTCACCCTGGTCAGATCTAGGCATCGGGCCACCTAAAATATTAGGTACAGCTGGTTTATTATCAACAATGCGACATCGTATCCAGTGTGTTCTGTACTGGGGATGACTTGACTTGAATCGTAGAAATTGACCTGAAGCAGTTGTACATGCACTAGGTGCATCTTCTTCTATGCTATCTTCATCTTCACCAGAGTCATATCCATCTTCAGCATCTTCATCGATAAGAACTGCTTTACGAACATGTGCTCTCAATAATCTTTTAGGGAGCTTTTCTTTTTCACAATAAGTAACCCAATCATACAAGGCCATGCTTTCAAGCTCATCAGCTCGATGGATATAATCATCAACTTTTGATCGTGCAACAACTTTTCCATCGTGTGCCACTCCAAGTAGCAGTCTTTCATCTTGATGCTCTTGCTCCTGGGAGATACCAGGTATGCTCTCATCAGGTTGCTCTTGTGATAGCCAAAATGCACTAACTCGGTTGACATACTGCCGCCAGTAGAACGGCACAAAAGTATGGCTAGTGTAATGGTCAGGATTGCCAAGAAGATACATTGATGCCATTGGACTCCCAATTTCCATTTTTGCAGTTAAAGAATTGCATATACGTAGCAACATTTTCCTGGCTGAATCATTGATACTACCAGAATCATTGAGTAAATCTGAATTCTTCTGATATATATCTAATGCATTTGAAAAAATATGGTGGCTTTTGAGAGAAACCTTGGTGATATAATCTGTGACATATGATACTATAGCCTTGACTGATGTTCCTGACATAAGGCATGTGACATCAGTGTTGCATCTAAGCAAATACGTAAGCAACGGAGTAAAGGTATTCATCCAAGGTTCCTGTTTTTTCATACTTATGTGCCCATCAGTGGGGTCCACTATAGTTTCAGGGAAAATGTCTCGAGGAAAACGGGCAGCACATATTCCATCTCTGTTCAAGCATCCTTTTGGTCCACTTTCAGCCACAAACTTAGCTTGAGTGTCAGAGATCTTATTTACTGCCACTTTTGAACCTTTTTGCACTCTGCAACTGTGGACATTTGACCGCATCAACACATCGTCTGTCTCTACAAGGTACTCTTTCCACCAGGTTTCTAGTTCCTTACAGCTGTCGCACGTTGGCACATACTCAGATTGTCCATTGTGTTTGCATGTTCTAAGAGGGGGGCGCACAGGCATTTTCAAGGTTGGATCAGTTTGTTCATTAGGAGCAGAACTATGCTCCAATGTAATTTTATGCAGCCCTTGGCCAGAAGTAGGTTGAACACCTTTCACATCTGTTTTTGCTTCAGATCTGAGCCTATCAAGTGTGTTGGTGGATAGCTCTCCCTGATGACATGACTCTAGATATGACACTAAATTCCTTTGAAAACTGTGATCAGGGCTTAGCAGTCTTTCTCGAATTACCTGAGGAGAAGGTGAGTGCTGAATCCATAGCATCATGTGCATATGCAAAGTCAAACGACCCTGTTGTTCAACAGTTCCATAATAAGCTGATGGTTTACCATACATACCTGGTGCGCTACTATCAACCCCAAATACATGCTTTATCACCAGTTTTACCAGGATATCAAAGAACCTGGCTGCAGCTACCGGATTATTTAACACTAGGAGATCTCGATCTCTGCAGCCTTTAATCTCTTCACTAAATTTTACAGCTTTATCAGCGTAGTATAAGCACAAAGGATGCTTGTTGTCAGCTGGAGAAAATGTAATAAACCAGTTCGGAGCCCCTTTGTATGAAATCAATGACCAGATCTCATTTCTCATGTATTTTTTGCTTGTCAAAAATCCATCTGCATAGGCTCCAACATGGTCAATATCTTCCAGAAGAGCAAAGCAATTCTTTTCTGCATCAGTCTCTGGCTTTATGTATTCACCTCTAGAAAGCCTGTCAGCTACAGAGGCGAGAGTGTTTTGATCAAGGCTTGCTATTCGACCTGAAATTGTTTCAAACTTGCTCCGTTTTGAATAAATAAAACTCCCTGTGACATTTGCTTTGATCTGCTCATGATTGAAGGCTATCATTGGGAAATAATAGTCCAACTGAAATCTTTTATCATAGTACATCAGCAGACGACGCTTGTGCTCTCTATCGGACATTTTCTTGCTATGTCGGGACTGGCCTATTCCTCCCAGACCATATGGAAAAAGCCAAGGAAACATCTGAGGATATGCCTGTGGGTTGTTGTACATTGACTGTGGTGTACTTGCATGCCCAACTGCAAGCATTTTCCCCCCAGAATGTAGATGCTGAAGTGCCCTGGCCTTCATTGCCTTTATGGAAAGTTTTTCATATTCAGGCCCTGTCAAGCCTCGAACGACCAATGGACAGGGTCCTTCTGATGTTCCTTGTTCAATATCAACCTCATGCTTACTCATTGCAAGCGCCTCTTTGTCTGTAGGATCAACATTTTCATCAACCTTTCTGAAATCCATAGTGACAGGTACTCCATTAAGTGGGTAGGATTCTAGATTGTCAGTAGAAATGTATAAGTCACTATAATCTGTGTGATTGAGTTTCAGCCACTCCAATGCCTTTGCAACCTTGTCACGTCTAACAAGCATTGGCATTCTTTTTAGATCCTCACTAGTTGGTTCTCTATGACCAACAAAGACAAAAGCAAATACATCTTCCATCTCGTTTTTTGGTGGAGGGAGTGCATGATATACTTTGACAGTTGGGAGAGAGTACATGATGGCATTTGCTACCATCTTTGCTCGGCCTGAAGATACACGGAGGGTGAGATCTATTACTGAGTGATACATCTGGGACGTAATACGGGTCAGTGAAAGAAGAGGGTTAGAAAGGGTAGTGTAGCACGTAAAACGGGACAAGATCAGAACGTAATGCGGGATACAGACACCAAAGAGTAATATGGGTCAAGGGGTACAAGGGTAGAAGGGGTGCAAGAATGTTCCAGGCTTATTCTGACATTCACTAAACAGAGTCCCAGACTTTACGTGTCTTTCATAATGAACAAGAAAAACAAACAGTCTATACAAACCAACATTGGACAGAGAATGAAATACAGGACAAGCAAGACATTCAAAGACTACAGCTGACTACAGAGGAGAGCCTCGGTCCACTGATAGCGATAGAATGTTAGGAATGGGGCGAGGGCGTCATCGTGAAAGAAGACTCACTAACAAACAGGTCGGCGGCTATGTAAACGCCAGTATAGCTCAGGGCCTGGGCCGGGTATGGCATATTGCCAACGCACGAGGCGCAGCACCGCAGCCTCCAGATGCATAGCGTCGTTTTCTGGCGTATAAGCTCCGGGACCAAACTACGATGTCGATCCCGAGGTCGGTAGGGGCGTAGATCTGGGTGCTCGAGGGTACATCCAAGGGAAAGGTCGCGGTGGTCGAGTTGATGCCGAAGGCGAAGCGGGCAATATGCGTGATGTTCGCAGAGGTGAAATCGATATTCCGGCCAGTCGGTAAGGCGAACCTTGAGGTCGAAAGTAGGCAAGAGTGCGCTGACCACCGGCGGAACAGTAGCAGCGGCTGGCGGATGGGGGAATGGGAGGTTGATTAATCCACGACGGCGACCGGTGAGGGACGGATAGAGGACGTGGAAGTCGATGCCGTCAGTGTAAATCATAAACAAAGTCGTGGGATACTCGGTGATGGAGAGGAAGCCGGTCATTTCGGATTTGGAGACAAAAATGATGATCTCCTTGACATTGCCGTGAACCTGTTTGGTGAGACGGACGATCTGCCTCACGGTTCGGGCAAACGACGGGTATTGCAAGTGCTGGGTCGCAAAGTAGTCGACCCTCCACTGACCTTCGTGGACGGCGTCAGACCCGTACCCGATCGTGTGGAGATGAGCGAGGAGAGTGGTGAGAACCTGTGGTCGGTTCTGAATATGAAGCTCCAATCTATCCGGGCAGGGGGAAGTAACATCAGGGAAAAGGACGGGGAGGAGACTAGGCCCCGCCCAATAGATGTCGAAGCGGCGCAAAAGGCGAAGAAAGTCTTGAGGTTCTATAACACCGAAAGAATTGAGCACGGACGACAAACGTCCGAAAAGGACATAGATTGCCAATGCCCTAAACTTCGAGCAAAGACGGGACAAGCGGTACATGTCGAGAGGATCGGAGACGTTCCCGAGAATGCGCTCAAGAACCTCCAGGGGAATATTGGTGTAGGACATGATGGTCGGGTTCGCTGGGCAATGTAAGTCCAACACGAATAACGATGAAAAATAGAATATACACACGATGAGGCTCGTCGCACTGACCACAAGGGTGAGCAGCGAGGAGAGGTCCGCCTCCGGGAGCCAGGTTGACTGGAGCAGTCGGAAGCGAGCCAAGGATACCGTTGTTGAAGGACATGGTGTTGGTAAAGCGAGTTAGCAGGTGGAGAGAGAGGAAGAAAAAGAAAGGCAGGAAGTACCAAGGATAATACGCGTTCACAAATATTACGGAGGCAGTCATGAACATGCGGTTTGAAGGTCAAGTCGGGTAGGCACCTGGATCTTAGATCTATAGCAGTAAGCGCTCGATATAGTCATTAGATAGATAACCGCACTTTACCGAGCTGAACCAGGTTCATCACTGGAAAGAGCGAAACGTGCAACATTCGCAATTGAGGAACACGAAACTCGATACGCGAGTCGTGAAGAATGGGGAGGAGAAGATGCGCCTGACCTGCGAAAGGAAGCCGTCAACGAAACAGAAAAAACAAGGGTAAATCGATGCCATGACACGGGTAGGATCAGCGGTTGGAGAATATATTTAAGGGAGAAAGTGTACATAGAAAAAACCTAGGACTAGAGTCCAGCATTGACCACTTCACACTCCACCAGCCGCGAACGATTTTACAACGCTCGATGTCGCCATCCACGAATAACGGAAAACGACCCAGGCGTTCCGGAGGATCGTCGCTGGGGGAGCTATCCCCGGCGACCGTATGGAGGGACAGCAAGCGCCCCCGTATAGTCTCAAAGGTCCATACCACTCTGGAAGGAGTGAAAGACCCGAACGTGAAGATCACTCGGCGAAACGAGCTAACGAGGGAGGAGAAAAGTGAGACAAGCCATTTTAAAGTAGCCAGTACATACTCACAGGATTGGCACACAGCTGCGCTCGACGATCTTGCGGTGACCCTAAGCCCTCGGCCTAAGAGGTACCCCGACATCGGGAAGGGTCATCCCAGCCAGCCTCTGGAGCGACCGACTCAGGGTGAGCAACCGTCAAGACAGAGAGAACAACACTAACTCGGATACAGTGTTCGACAGAATGCCAACGGTCAGCCACTTGATCAAACGTCTGCAAAAACAAGACGGTAAGCCTTCTTATGGAGTAGAACAGAATCGTCCCTCACCTATTGAGTACAGAGATATGGGTGTCTGACTCGGAGGAGGAAGATGAACCGGTGGTGATGCCGTGCATCCCTTCCACTTCGAAAGCAAACCTGTCTACACCGTCAAACGAGGACGAAAGCGAAGGAAGCGAAGACAAGAGCGAATCTGACCCAGACTGGGTCACGGACAGCGATATGACCGGTACGGGAAGCAGCGACATGTACTCTGTCGTCGACGAGAGCCTTGGATATGTCACGTCCGAAGACGGAAGTTTGATTGGGGAGGTCGTGAAAGAAGCGATATTGGAGGCGACGCTTGAAGACATGCAAATTGGGGACTACCGCGATCTCCCGTCTATGGACAGGGCGAGAAAGAGGACCATACTGCAGAACACCGACTTAGCGACGCTCCGACGACTTCAGCTCAGAAAGCTAATCGACGAGATCGATGTCGGTGCGATTCTACTTGACAGGCTGGACCAGGACCTGCGGCGCATGACGCTGAACGCACCCTCCGTCCTTCGCATGATGGAACTCACCGATACCCTCATTAGCGGATCATTCGTCTACCCAATCCTCATCAGAGGAGTCCTCACTCCAAACGACCTCGACATGATCACCACGACCTCGACGTACGACATGGTACTATCGTACCTGAAGAAGAAGGGGTACGTGAACTGCAAGGAGGTATATCCGCAGGGACAAGCGACGAGGCGTGGGCGAGGGCGCGGGTCGTATGCTTCCAATCTGGAGGACATCAGCATCATATTCGAGCTATGGAACAAGAAAGGATACAAAATCAACGTCATCGTCTCCGAAGGGCGCCCGATCCTCCCTATCCTGCAGTACCATTCCACCCCAGTCATGAACTATATCGCTTACCATGGAATCGTCTGCCTCTACGACATCACCCTCCACCAATTCGGAATCATGAACTACACAGATCCATCCATACGAGCGATACGATGCGTGGTGAAATACAGAGGACGCGGAATAGACATCAGTAACCAGCTAGAAGATGAGCATACCTGCAAGATAGATGGATGCTGTGCTCAAACCATCCGGAGCCTTTTCGATCGTGACGTTATCCACGTCCGATTCCCAGACTCGGCCGACGTTCCGCACACCCAACTCCGAAAGAGCGAGGCCGACATCGCAGTGTGGAGGCTGGCAACAGGCGCCTTGTGCAAGGCGCCTACCAACGATGAAGCCGGGTTTGCGTTGTGCGACAACCGCTACACAGGTAAGTCGCCGGTTGGCTTTCAGCTTACAGTCTCTGACATCAGGCCGTCGTAGTTCTCCGCCGATAAAGCATAATGAGGGGGTACATCACAGTTAAATAGGTATCAGACCGGTAAGTAAACGTAGAGAGAGGTAGGTAGCAATGAGGTAGCAAAGATGATGCAATGATTTGGTGACAAGGGCGGACACCGAGAAATGGAAAGTTCGGGGTGCAATGACATCATCGGTGGGCGCATCAGTGCCCAGACCGGCATGGAAAGGTCAATGAGGACAGCAGCCGGCGAAGGGATTACCAAAGCGTCAATAACGGACGGCATTGATCGGGAGGGGGCCGTAGAGGCAGAGCACCATCAAGGATCAATTGACAAAAGAGGACATTGATCCTAAATCCAAGTTCCGGGGCCGGAAACGTGGCCTATTGGGGCGGGATAGACACTTGGGGGCCGTAGAGGCAGTGCACCATCAAGGATCAATCGACAAAAGAAGAGATTGATCCTAAATCCAAGTCCCGGGGCCGGAAATGTGGCCTATTGGGGCGGGGTAGACACTTGGCAGTCTTGGCGTCAGGGTTCGTACAGGAGAAAAGAACGAGCTTTCCTTACGTAAAGACTCGTAATTTGTCCTGAGGGGCCTCTGACTTCCTGATGCCCGTCTGGATGTTGTCCGGGACGTGACCCCAGCATCCCTACCCATACAACCAACGTGTACCATCCGTGAACATGCACCACGTAGATCTAGCCCTGTCAACATGTATTTGCTCCCGAGGCGTCTCCGCTAACATGTACCAAATAATTCATGATTAGGGTAACATGTACCGAAAAAGACTTTCTTTACAATATGCACGCCATAGAGGCAAAGGTATGTCTGTATGAAAATTTCGAAGTCTGTCGCCGTGTGCGGTCACGTACATACTGAAAATGATGGTGGTGAGATTATTAATATTAGGGTGAAGTGACCTCGCGACGCAGCTTTTCAAAGGACCACCCAGGTCGGTTCAACTTCCTCTGGGTCTGCCCTCAGATCTTGAAGATTCCCGGAGCGAGCCGCAAGACTGTGGGTGAGGCATTGTAACAACTCTTGACAGTCTTTGACCTTTGGTTTTTTTAGTGTTATCCCCCGCCTGAGACGTCCGCCTTTCATCGTGAAAGAACTCTTGTATCTCAGTGCTGTGGCAAATAATGGGTGACCAGCAGGATGGCACCATGGTACCAGCTCTTCCGTTCTCGAAGACGAAAGACAGGGCTCTGGCCCAGCTTATGGCTACATTTGGCTCCAACCATGCCCTCGACGGCAACCGTGTAAGATTGCCTCTGTATGGAGCCGTCGAGTACCCAAGGCCACGAAACACGCGTGCGCGTGAGTGACTCGCACCCGCTTCATCTTCACTACCTCTTTTTCACACTTTCCTCGGTCCAGGCAATTATCTTCGAGGGATAGTGCTGAGGAAATTGAGATTGGGAGTCAAACGCCAGTTCATCCGCATGGCTCCAACGCTTTTCCGAAAGCTATTGAGCCTGCCTTTCGAGCTTTGTTTGGAAGTACGTGTCGGCGATGTCTCTCCCTGTTCGTTTCCTGATCACGAACTGGCAATATCATTAGGTATTCTCTTTCCTGCACCCTCTCGACCTGTACCATCTTGCCCAGGTTAACAAGGCCCTCCGCCGCCTTGTCTTAAGTCCTGCGGCAGCCGATGTCTGGGAACGAAGCTTCATCGAGCATCGCGATGATCTGCCCAGGTGTCCGTCAGGGGTTTCAGCACCGAAGTGGGCTACCTTTCTCTTTGGGCCAACCAGCTGTGAGGTACGCGTGCACACTCTGCTCAGAGGGAGTTGATCTGCTAATCGTGTCACCTATATAGCGATGCGGGCGCCCTTGGGCGAATCTACACTTTGGCATTTCGATGAAGCTTTGTGAAAACTGTAGTGTAGGTTTGCTAAGTTCTATCACAGATTGGCAAGCTTATCTATTCACCTTGTTTAGGTATGGGTTCTCATTGACGAAGATTATGCATGGGAAATGAGTGAGGCGCACGAACATCCTATCAACCCAATGGAGGTTCTATCCCTGGCTAGACAGTCGCTGGGTAGCTGTACGTCAGCCCTCGACCACCTTGGCTTCAACTCAAGATTTCTCCCGTATCCTGCTTGTTCCAGGTGTCTACTTGGTATTAGACAGGCGGGAACTAGTACCTGTTGTCTACACTGAGGAAGATGTAACCGAGGCCATCCATATTGCGTGTTATGTGTGCAGCAAGGCCAACAATCACGAAGCATGGCGCGCGATGAAAACCCGAAGGTGCAGGCTCGTTGAAGATTGGAACTTGGTGACGAACTCCCCATCTCTCGACCTGTGCAATGATCAATAACATATTCTAGCATACTACAGAATGTCGGTCTTGGCTGGACGGCCTTCTCGTGGACAGCAAAGTGTTTGAGATGCGCCGGTATGGTAAAAAGTGGGGAGTCATTTTTTCCCTGTTCTGTGACAGAGCGATTCAATGAGTTCACCGAATGAAAGGATCGAAAAGCACTTCTCGAAGTTGGGCCATGAGAAAACCGATATCGACTCTGTCTGCCCTGAAACTGACGAGAACAGCCTCCTCGATTTGCGTGAAATGAGGGGCATCTCACGACATGGTACGTAGGTCTGCCTTCCGTTGTGGACGGAATACTGATGAAATTCTGATTAAGATATCCGAGCGTATCTCAAATGGCTCGGGAAACGCATGCCCCATATCAGGGGATACAGACTCAAGGAGGAGCGTTCGTCTCTTATCAGGCCGGCGTACCAGAGCTATAAGAGCAATTTACCGCACTCTAAATGGAAGCATCTGCCCAGTGAAATGGAATGGGATAGTCTGGAGGCGTTCCGCCCCTTCTTCGACGGTCTTCAAAAACTCGACCGGCCAGACGACGGTTTTACGCTCGCCATAATTCAGGCTATCTTACCTGGCGCGTTGAACGATTGGTACGAAGCAGTACTCAACCGGCTCAGCTCCCAGATGTTGCGGTCGATTGACGGAGAGGAGAATCGACCTCCAGATGCCGTCCTTGATCTCGCAGTAGCTGTGTTTGCCTGCATCGCCTGCCCTGTCCGACCGAGGAACGGGAGAGGAGGTACCGCCTATTCTGGCTTGGACGCCATTTTGGCGCACATTTCCTCAAGCATATCCTGCTCTCGCCAGGTGTTGACCTTTTCATATATAGGTTCCGAGGCATTTTTGACTCGGGTTCTTTCTCCCTTGACCTTTTTGGCGCCAAGACTTTGCATCTACTTACTGCATATCGGCCGATCAGATCAATCCCATCGGATCTTCGGTGGATCAAACCATGTTGCGCGTATCTAATCTTGTACACGTAATGGCTATTCATCTACATTCATCGTCTCCCCGTTGTTCTCACTCTTCCGTTCAAAAATCTCTCCATCTTCTGTGGCCGTGGGCAATACATCCAACTTTCCCTTCCCTTCTGTCCTGCAGTGCTTATTGACCTTTCCTTCATCGTGTTCGTCTAAGTAAAGTCGTCTTCTTTTCAACGTAAGGTTGCCTGAGTACTCTCGAGCCTCCGTTAACGCCCGCTCGGAATCCTATTGAAGCTCTGTGAGTTGGAACAGACCCTTTCGCATGTTGGAAAGGTATGGCCTCACTTTTCTCGCCTTGTCAGACACCATCGCCAGTGCTCGTAAGTTCAACATCGCCCTGTGTCCGCCGTCTCGGGTGGGAATGCCCACTAGCGCAAACGTGACTTCTACAACGTCACCAGGTTTGAACAAAGAAGGGTCGTACGGTGCATATCTGTCACAGGCGCCATATAATGAGCATGGTACCGCTCAAGATTTATAAAAGGAGTCAGTGTACTCACTTCCTGGTGCCGTCTTCTTGGGTAATCTTTTTGCAGTACTCGACGTGGTTGTCCATACCATGAAGAAACTGCGCGGGCTGTATGTCCGTCAAGATGCGTAACGGATCAACGTCCTTTCCTAAAGGCATGTTCTTCTCGTATGGCACAAGCCCCCTATCTGTGAAGTAGCGGGCGTGAGCATCCAGAGAACGTTGGCCTTCGTAGGGCATAAACTCCATTGCTTGGAGGGGGCCAGGGTGAACGTGCTGCCTGAGCTTGTCCAGGGCCAGCGTGATTGTCCCCCATGCGGCGTCAAACTCCGGGATATCAAGTCCCGTTATCTTGACTTGCTGCCGCATGTTTCTAAGATGAGAAAGCGAAGTAGCTTGTCTGTGTCGTCGTGAGCATTTCATATCGAGAAGCAAGGGGTGGAGGGTACGCACGGTTTCTTCAAGATGGGGGGCAGCCAGTAAGAGCACAACACCCCGTACACCTTCAGTTGCGCTTCCTCTTCCTCATCCCCGCCGTTGATGCGAGTCATAAGACGGGTTGAAGGTGGATATTTCAGGGATTTGCAGAATGCACTCTCTATCTGTAGAGATGTAAGAGCGGGCCGAACAAGTTGCCTTTGGTCTCTTACATCGAAAGTGACTGCGTCATGCACTCCATTCCCTTCGGCACCTGAGTGCTTGGAGTATAGCGCTCGCAACAGCGTTCCTGTTTTTTGTACGTGAGTGGTGGTAGTGGGATCGATGATGATCATACACACTGGTTCGCTCAATGTCAAATCGACTGTTCATCGATGCCCGGTGTCTCTAACGAAGGCGTTTGATTTGTTGGAGGTGACTGCAGACCGATTAGCAGGTAAAGTGTTGCCTTTATCGCTCTCGTCACTCCCACATATCAGCGAGCGACCGCCTCATCCTCGGAGCGTCGGTACCCGTCGGTCGTTCATTGCCCAGCGGCGTAGTGCGCTCGTCGCGTGGTAAAGGGGCGGTTTCCGGGGACGAGTGGTCGCGTATGGGTGTGCATGTGGACGGATAGAGATTCCACCTCTGTCGAACATCCACTGTCAGGATGTGATTGGCTAATCGATATTTGTACTTGATTGTAACTGACGGTACCTTTATGATCGCATGCTGTGACCGCGTCCCGTTGCTTTGACGCGCATGATGTCTTGTGTTCAGCTCTTTCCACCCTTGTTCCCCGCCCTTGGCTGGTGATCTATATTCTACCAATCCGATCCCCTGGGCTTCGGTAATAGGAAGTGGATCTATGCGGCGTGGTTTGCGTTGTACTTTCCGCTGTGCCTTTTGTCGGCACAATGTGGCCACTATCGATAGGGTAGGCTATGGCACTGCGGCAATTATCGCGTGGATAAGCATATAAATTATGGAAGGTGGGCTTCGACGACCTCATCTTCATTTGATCTTCTTCAGGTTTTTACTCTCTCCCATCGCATAACAACTCACTAGAGCTGCCATGTCTTCCGAGGCTACTCCTTCCCGCACCTACGCCGACGTCGTTGCTGGTGTCAGATCTGGTACCCCAGACTCCTCGACTGGCATAAGTCAACCCCCTGCGAGGCCGCTCTCGGTCAATGCGGATGATCTGTCTTCCGTTGTGAGGCCCTCGAGTGTCGGTGACGACAAGCGTCGCAAGCGCTCCGCTCCTAGGTATTGTATTGATCTTCATCCTCAGTGCGGCATGGAGTTGACTGTATTTCTTCCAGGCCCCGTCGCAAGGCTGCAACGTAAGTTCAATTTCCAGTACCCTGTCTTATTACCGTTGTGATGCTTATGGAGTGACCATAGGGATAAGCCGGTCGATCTAGATGGTAACAAGAATGAAGGACAGAGAAAAGTGCAGTGAGTGACTAGTACTGTCGTATTCATGGGGATCATGATGTCCTGACAATGGATCGCAGTGGACGGGGAGAAACCCAAGAAGATGAAGCTCAGCTTGGTTTGAGCTCTGGCACCGAAACGTTCGTTGTCTGTCTCGTCGTTCTTGTACCGCTTGCTTACATCTAAGATATGATTCTATTGTCAAGAGGAAGGCCCTTAGATCCGGACGACTCTATGTATCGGGGACGGCCAGTCAATGTCCGCGTCTCCTCCGATGCAGCTTTCACACCGATCATCCAGACGAGGGCCGCCAAGAGGGCCTCTCAAACCATGTCCACCCCCTCTAAGGGAAATGACGTGGATTCCACAGCATTGGATAACACCACCGTTATTGCTGACCCCTCGTCGTCACGCGCCCTGTCTGTGCACGATAGCAGAGAGGGGAAACACGGGGATACTCTGTGAGTGTATATGCTTCGCTGGATTCGATGATCGTTAAACATGTATTAGACGCAAGCGAGGAAGATCAAATTCGTCAGATGGCAGTGCTACGTCGGGGTCTATCGAGGTCGTACATCACAGAAGGAAACAGTAGGTCCCTCTATAACGCCATCCGTGCACTGAATACTCAGGTGTACTTGTTGAATAGGAAGAAGATGCGCCAATCGCGTCGAGTACATTCCGCGTCCGGCACCAGGTGCGTGGTAGTCTTTGACTTTGCATCGTATACTGATTCACTGACCAGGGCGACCAATCCATCTCAATCTGAGTCGGATGGTGATATTGGCATCGATGGCCGTGAAGGGGAGGGTAGAAGGTGCCTTTCGGATTATTCCTGAGCTTATTAAAAAGCTCATGGTCATTTTTCAGGCATAAACGTTCCAGTGCACGGCCTGAAGCTCGCCGGCGCGCTGAGGATACAAAGTCGGTGGATCTGATAACTCACCTTCTCGCGGCTAACATATTCGCGTTTAGGGCTATTAGTAAGGGCAAATCCAAGGCACGCTATGTGTCTGACTCAGAGGACGAACCTCGATCGACAGTGGATAAGCGCCGCGCTAAAAGGTGAGTGATCACATGTAGCATGTTCGTCAGAACTTCCACTTAACTTCATAGAAGTACTACACTCGAAGGCAAACGCAAAGTTCGTTACAATTTGCCGTCCGATGAGTCTTGTCAAGAATCGGATGTACACCTGGATAAGTATGACTCCCAGGATTCGTTCATGTAAGCTGTAATGATCCTTCTATGTCCGTCTCTCGCTGAATCTATTCGTTGTAGCGACGATTCGGCCGTTTGTGATGATGAAGCATCATCGCAGTCTGGCACCGAGGACGAACGAGCTCCACGAGCATCGTCTCCTGGTTGGAAGTCGCCTTCTCCCCCTCCATCTACTCAGCCTCCCAAGCCCGTGCGTTCAGATCCAGGTCGGACCTCTCGCGCTTTGAGTGCATCCGTCACTCCAGCAATCAGACCAGGACAGCCATCCTCTAGCGCCTACAGCCCACAGACGCCTACTGTCCGCAGGCAGTTTGGCTTGCTTGCGGGCACACCGTCGACGTCTACTCCTTCGCCTGTCGTTCGTGGTGGCATCAAGGACGATGGCCCTAGGTTGGACGATCTGTATTACAGTGAGGTCACCTCACTTCCTGATGAGTGCGAGGTTATGGATCCCGAGCTTCAAGACGAACTTTTGAAGGACAGTTATAAAGAACTCCCTAATCTGAGGTGCGTAGGCTATTCGAACTGTCCATACTGTTTGATCTGATTGTTACATTAGAGCTGGAACATTCGAGTCGTGGAGTGAAGCGGCAGGGCCCGGTATGGTTCGGTTCTCGGGATGGGCAGATATCTGCGCGCGCATGAGTTACGAGTGAGTATCTCGTTGCGCACGTCTGGGTGGTCAAGCTCACGCGCTGCATCTCTAGCTCTTGCTATAATGCGATAAACTTCACTTCCCATAGAAACTTCGTCAACCCATCTCGCGTGTCACCTTTGAGCTTGTTGGTTCGTTCCGTTCCAGGTGCACGGACGAGGTATTATCTCTATACGAAGGAGCGCATGCCTGCTATGTGTGTGTCCTCTGTTTATTGCAAGGAGTCTCATCTTCTGGCCCCCCCGGACCGAGGTCTTCGTCAGAAATGGTTGAGTGGCATCTTCCATTCTCAGGAGTGGGAGCGCTGTGTCGGGCTTGTTTGCACCATGTTCAAGCATCGATACGTTTCGGCTCAGCTGTGTCAGGACGCTATGCAGTTCTCAACGAAAGCGTCTTTTGCGAATCGATGTGCGTGTATCCCTTTTATCTCTTGTGACGGTGTCCTGAATCAAAAAATCAAAGTCAACTCTCAGCAGGAACAGACCCCCGCCTCTTCTATGTTTGTGAAGGTTCGCAGCCCTTCTACCGGGACAAAGGGACGCTCGCGGACTGCTCCATCTGCTGATGATTTCAGCTTGGACTTCGAGGCGGACGGTGAGTACTAATCTTTCTTTTGACACTTGATTATATTGATGGGTGTTTTCTTCTGTTGCAGTTCCGGTGTACGACTGCAGAGAGGTTGAGGTGGACTTGAGTAGGGACTTGGATCGCTTAGATTCATTCCCTCGTTGGACCGAGGAGATTCCGACAGGGTCTTTCGTCGTCGTTGGGTATACTGTTTCAGTGGTTCGAACAGACAAGACGGGAGGCTGGTCCGTCGCTTTCAACATCCATTGGGCTTTGCTTTACGGTATTCCTGATAATTTATGAGTTGCGCATTTATTGTCACCACTGGTTTTTATTTTTTTGAATATATATGTAAATGTGGTCAAAATATAGTTCGTCAATCGGTCCATGTGCAAAGATTGAGGTGGTTTCTTGGGTCATGCCAATGCTTTTCGCTCAGTCGTGTCAGCGATCACTTTTTACTTGCTATAGATACGTCCACGTAGCGCTGGGATCGATGGACAATTATCTTTGCGATCGTAAGTCATGTTTGGCACGACCACGGTGCTCGGCGTATATCATTGGCCTGGCCGTTTAGTTTGTGTGGTCATGATTGGTCGCTGACTCGGACTTTGGTGTGGATACTTTTCATGGCGGCTTTATAACGATCCATTCCGAGTTGTGTATTTCCTCGCTCGCTATCCTCTCGATCGCGCTATTTCCCTTTCAATCGATCACAATGACACACGCACGACGCTCTGTACCGTCCCACATTCGATACCGATACCGAGCCCGATACCGATTGTTGACTCAAACACGATACCGAAATCGATATCAAGATAGAAAACGCTGGAGAGCCAGCGGTATTGTGCGGAGACTGCTTGGGGGCGGTGCTAGTGTCAGGAAAATAATTACGTGGGATGACTTGCGCCCCTACGCGGAGAGTGGACAGGAGGCATTGGGCCAGGGTCGGTACGAATTGCACAAGTACGCTAGCTTGGATGATGTACCATCGATATTGCGAGATGTTGATCGCTCGTTCACTTTACCGGTTCCTATCAGTGCGTTGGGCCAGTTCTTGAATGTTGCGGAGCTTAAAGCTATCGCCCGCGTGCACCAGGTACACGTCAATCGGGAGGATACGAAAGGCCGACTGCTGGCAAAGTTTGAGGGCCACCATTGTCCTGCATGTGACCAATTTATGCCTGTTTTCGTCAGGATCGATATTCCCGCTGATCCATCGTTTGATACATTCAGGAAGGAGTACATGGACAGCCTAGTTCCTAGCGTCAAGCCGTTGGGCGTTGGCGAGCTTCTGCCCTTCAGCAATGTTGCAGAAGGCGACCGTCACCTATTCGACCACGGTGCCTTCACTTGTGGTGCTCGGTTATCGTCTTTGGAAGAAATTAACGGAGAGGGCGATGTTCCAGCCAGTGGGCCTAACTATTTGGTCTGTGCTCCCGTACCCTGGCTTGCGTTGTCACGGAACGGGACCAAGGCAGTGGTTTCGATGGTGGCCAGGTTGCATGGCTTAGCTCTGTCCAACCGTACACCAAAGGCCGTCGCTCTAGAACAACTGCGAAATCATGGTTGTGTCGATTGTAGGCGGTTCTACGCCGTATTCGTCCCTGTTGTTCCAAAACCTCGCATGGCAAGAAGGACCGTCGCAAGAGCACCTGTAGAGTGTGGCGACGAGAATTTCGTAGAGGCCGACGAAGAAGCGCTTGCTGCTCGACATTCTCGTGAGCACGCGTACCCTCCTCCCCCTTTATCCGATAAAGATACCCTTGATATCATCAGAGATTGCTGTAACACGTTGAGGCCCGATTCCTTTCGCGAAAGAGGATGTGCGGTGTGTGGTCAGTTGGTACCAGTCAATCATTTAGAAGCTTTATCCTCCGTTGACTTTTCCTTTGATCCCCTCATAGAGCACGGTGTTGTTCGCCTTGAACGGTTCCGTATGGGTGATGGGGTGCGTTACAGCGATACCGCTATACTTGATCCGGGTTGTAGCGACATCTGCGTGTCTTGTATTGCTGCCCTTCGGAAAGGGCGCAGACCAGTTAACTCGTTGGCTAACGGTATGTGGGTTGGCACGGTCCCTGGAGTTCTGTCGAAGCTGACGTACGCTGAGCAATGTCTCGTTGCTCGAGTGAGAACGAACAGGTACGTAGTGAGAGTTGCAAGCGGCCAGTCTAAACTTACAGCCAATGCTATCCAGTTCCCTAGCCCCACTGTCAAAATATATCAAAAGCTGCCACCTGGCCGAGAAGAGCTCGACGAGGTCATTGCGTTTATCTTTACGGGGATCAAGCCACCTACTGAGGAAGATCTTGGGCGCACGCCAATGTTGGTACGTAGGAATGCAGTTGCAGATGCCTTGAATTGGCTCAAGCTAAATCACTGTGATTACAGTGATCTGGTATTGGACGAAGAAGCCTTGAAGTCTTATCCCGAACATGGTGTGCCTGTCCAGGTAATTTACAGACCAACGGACAGTGGTACTAACACTGTTGCGGCTTCTACAAGCGTGCATCATTTGGACGACGAAGAGGGGACTGATGACGGTCCTTGCCCTTTCACGGTTAATGGGTTGGTGGGTACGAACCTTGAGACCATGACAGTAGCGGCCAGAAAGGCCACAGCATTGCACCATTTGCGGGTTGGTGGGCATGTGTTGGCCGTCGGACACTCAGATACGCCAGAATCCATATACAACAATCACCAACTCTACCCACAGATGTTTCCCTGGTTGTTCCCGTACGGAATGGGTGGGATTGGGAATCCAAGGACTCAAGGGCTTGTTTCAGAGACGCGACAGAAACGGCTCTTGCTCATGTATCATGACAAAAGGTTCCAGACAGACGTCCGTTTTGTTCTAGTAGCTTTCAATCACGAACAAATGAAAGCTGGCTCTAGAGCAAGTTTCATTCTTGCTAAGCGGTCCAACTTTGCTAGTATCACATCGACGGTGTCGAGAATAGACCCCGCTATACTGATGGACATTTCAAAGAGACTGCAGGCAGGGGAACGAGTGATTCCGAGCACCGATGGCGAGAAACTTTGCTTTTCGGTCATGGACCAGATTGATCATGTGGGTACGTCGATCCATGGTTCCATGGCGGGAAGGAAGAACATGAGGAGCGAATTATGGTCTCTAATCGCGTACAAAGGGGCCCCATCTTGGTTCATAACACTGTCGCCTGTTGACAACAAACACCCGCTGTGTATTTACTGGGCTGACAGGAATATGGAGTTTCGACCTGATCTTCGCGACTACAACGAACGCGCTCGACTTATCGCTGCTAACCCGGTCGCAGGCGCTCGATTTTTTAACTATCTGGTGCAGCTCTTCATCAAGTACGTGTTACGATGGAACGATGTGGAAGACAGGAGCGGGGTCTTTGGTCATACCGGTGCGTTCTACGGTACTGTCGAACAGCAAGGGAGGATGACCCTCCATCTTCATATGCTTATCTGGGTTTCAGGTGCCCTTAGTCCAAAAGACGTTCGATTGCGCTTGATGGATGATGAGAGCGACTTCAAGCACGACTTGCTCAGCTATCTTGAGAGCTGTCAGATGGGTGAGTTTATGACGGGCAGTATGGACGAGATCAAGACCAAGATGTCGCCTCAAGGGGACGTGTCTGTAGCCGATCCCACTCAGACTTTGCCTGTCGCTCCGCCTGTTACGGAGTGCAGCAATTTCAAAGAGTGTGCTTGTCCCTCTTGCGAGGATACGCGTGTATGGTTTCGCCAGTACAGGGATACCGTGGATAATGTGGTTTTCCGTTCAAATGTCCATCGGTGCTATACAAGGCGTGATGTTATTTCAAACGGGGTCCACAAGCAGCATATATCTGGCAAGGGTTGTATAAACAAGGATGGTGTCTGTACGGCTCGTTTCCCCCGCGACGTGTACGATGAATCACACGTCGATAAGGAAGGGCGAATATTCTTGAGAAAAAGAGAATCTATGATCAATAACATTAACCCTGTCATGGCCTACTGCTTTGCGTGCAATACCGACTGTACTTTGCTTTCTTCAGGGACAGCCGTTAATGCTACCGCTGGATATTGTGCCGATTACATCGTGAAAATGTCTTTGAAAAGTTATCAGATTTTCTCGTCGGTCTATGACGTCTTTGAAAGAAACCCAAACATCTGGAAAGAGAGCAAAACGGAGGGCGATGCTGCTCGGAAGCTTATTCTCAAAATGGCCAACACACTCACGTCTAAGATTGAGCTGGGAGGCCCTATGGGGGCTATGTACCTCCTCGGTCATCCAGATCATTACACGAGCCATACGTTTGTTCCTTTATATTGGAGACAGTACATGCAAGCAGTTTTGCTGGCTTGGGATGTTATTGCTGAAGTCTTCGAGGACGCTGACCCTGTCCCAGCCCGGTGATACGACCGTGTTCGCTTTTTCGCGAATAAACACCTTTTATTGAATAAAACGCTCATAATTCAATACACGGTCGT
>JAMZDL010000278.1:0-23156 GCA_027579765.1 Candolleomyces efflorescens
ATGCATCCCTTTGTGATCAACATGATGGCCTACCACGAGGGCGCCACATTCGCTCGATCGTTCTATTTCTGCAGTCGAAAAACCTCGTCCTTTCATCGTCGCCTTTCATCGTCGCCTCAAACAGTGAGTCTCGCCTTTCATGCATTGCCAATCTCTCTATGTTGTCCTTTCAAGTATCAGCTAGCTTTATCCTCCCTTTATCCTTTCGATCTGTGATGACGTGCCCATGCCTACGCGTCGATGGAAATCCGTCCTTTCAATTCGCAAGGTATATCTACCTGGGTGCGGCGCAGATGTTCCAACAGGATACGTCTAGAAGTCGTTCTCCAGCACCCTCCCTCCCTATCCCCATCCCGCCCTCCAGTCCACATGGTCAAGCCTGCATGCTTTGTTTGCACCAACGACTTTGACCCTGTCCAAAGACAACCAGTCCGTATTACATGCGGGCACTGTGTTTGCGCCGTCTGCGTCGGTGAAATAATCTCCCGCCGCGATGCCTGTCCTTTCAGGTGTCGCTCTGGTGTTCGCCTCCGGTACCGCGATGTCCGTGTTGTCGATATTTCGGTTGTCGAGACCACAGAAGACAATGACATCCCCGCTGTTCTCGAGTAAGCACACTATCCATTTTCCACTCGCCCGACTTATGATTTCTTCAGCCTCAATCGCTCTCTTGTTGCTTATCGTCGAATGCTGCGGGAGGTAGCTGAACGCAATACAATGCGTATTGCTCAATTAGACAGCCGCATTGCTGTTCAGCAAGACACCCTATCCCGCTTTTTCCTTCGAGTTCGTGCCTCTGTGCATGAGCAGAAGGCAATGCTCTACTCTCTGCACAGCAGCGAGAATCGCCTCCGTGCCGAAGTGGAGCACGAGAGCTTCCTCCTCGGCGAGTTAGCTTCTCTTCAAACAAAAGTAAGTTGTAATCTCGTGTCCATCCAAACCTTGGCTGATCATGGTCTCGCTCCAACAGCTCAGACAGCTCAAGAAAGACTCTACGCTCAACTCTACGCTCAACTTAGATCTTCTCTCCGGTAAGTGGCCGCATCAAAACCCCTTCCATTTCCTAAGATTCAATTTAGACGTCGCCTGCGCGGCTCGCGATCAAGTTGACCAAGGTGGCAAACGAGAAGACCAACCCGCTCCTCCGAACGACGAACAAGAAGACTCTCCCGTTACTCACGGACAGAAACGACCCAGGGACGAAGAGGAATGCGAATCCGCTCCTTCTGCGCGTCGCGCTCGACGCGCTTAACCATCCCTCCCGACTTTCCTTCTTATACTCCCCCTCCTCGCCGTGTCTGTATGGCCATGCTCACGCGCTTACGGCCTTTCCTTACGTCCTCTTCTTTCCCTTCTTATGCTCACCCTCTTCGCTGTTTCTGTGCACCATGCTTTCTCTTTCATTGCTCAAACTCTTATCCTTGCCTGCCATTGTACTTCGTACCTAGATGTATAGATCTCCTTGCCTCTTACTTCGTTATCACTCAGCCAGCTTGTCGTCCTTCTCCTGTAATGTCCGCGTCTATATCTATATCTATATCTATATCTATATTTTCCAGTTTCAGAGCTTAGTCATCAATGGCATACCACTTCTGTTGGTGAGTGGCGTTCTGGCAAACTTCTCTTTCAATGTACACCTGTGTCAAATCCTTACAGCACCACAACGACACCGTCAACTGTCTCTCTCTCACGGAAGATGCTCGATATCTTGCAAGTGGAGACGATAATGGGCTCGTGATTGTGGCAGACGTGAAGGACCATGACCGCTTTGACCGATATCACTTCAAAGACGCGGTCACCTCTCTTCTGTGGCTCTCCGGATCCGGCACCCCAAAGCTCGTAGTTGGGTTGGCCAACTGTGAGATCCATTTCATTGCCTTGGTGAGTTGTTCCATCGCTCCAAGCACGCTCTCTGACCCAGTCTAGGAGGAAGAACAAGCGTATACGCTCAACTACGCCCCGGCAGGCTATGTCGACCTCAGCAATGAATGGAAACAACTTATTCAAATCAGCTCCCTGGCCTATGATCCTTCTTGCAAGCTGCTTGCGATCGCAGTTGGTGTCAGGATTGTCATTCTATCTGTTCGAAACTTTCAAAAGGGTGAGTACGTCTCACGCACTGTCCGTGGACCATGGCCTTTTACTCGCCCGACATCTTCAGGCCATTTTCGCGAGAGGTCTGTCATAGGCCCAGTAGGTCATGATCCTTTGAAAGATGGCCTGGGACCTGCCCCCAACGCACTCGCTTCTGAAGTGACATCAATCCACTTCCTCAACAACGGCGAGGACCTCCTTGCCACTTTTCTTGAAGAAGGCATCCGTCTTTACAGTGTCGCCGAACACGAGCAGAGGTGGAGAATGAGGGCTAAATCTTATCGAATGTACGACCATATCTCATGAAGATGAACCTCCTTTTTGACATATTGCCCAGCGGACCAGCAGCAGTGGACAGCAACGAGACGTTCATGGTCTGCTCCAATCTCTTCAACGGCTTTGATCTCTATAATATTAAGGAACACCAGCATATCCGGACAATTTACCAAGATATCCCTCGCACCCTCAACGTCATGCTCCCTGTTCTTTTCGTTCGCCACAATTCAGAGTTGGCTATCTTACTGGGGTCGGCGACTGGTCATGTTCAGATTGTCTCATTCACTGGAGAAGTATTTTCCAAACTCACGCACAGTAAAGTTCTCCTCATCTGTGTTTTGTTCCTCTCCCCTGACGTTCGACCTAGATAATGAAATCATCCAAGCAATCGTAAGTATCAAATCTATACCATCCTCTGTGCCTCTAACGCCAATCACCCAACTACAGGCTTTTGGCGAAACCCCCGAAGGAGTGCGCATCGTTGCCACCGGTCCAGCGGAGAAGGAAACTGAGACGTCCGTCAGGATCTGGGTCCAGCCCAGAACCAGTAACGAGTCGGACTCCATCCGCCGCCAATTGAAGGAAGAGTTTTTAAGCCACCAGCCCATCCCCAAACATGCGATGGGAGGATCTCAACCCTCAGGATCCTCAGCGGAGGTGCGACGGCGAAAGCAGCCTCCAGTCCCTGATTTTGTACCGGTAAACCAAAGGCAGCACGCACAGGATGTTGGAGGCGATACCTCCGTCCAAGATGATGCCCCGCCTTCGTTCTCATGTGCAAACTGTGCAACTCTCACCTTGCTAGTCCTCTTTGCGTTTGTCCTCCTTTCACTCCTCGTTTCGACTGACCGACTGGTTCAAGAAAAACCGCTCGCGTTCAATGTTGATCTTTAATATACGAATACCTTTCATCCATGTATACCTTTCATCCATCCTTTCATCCATCTCGTCCGTTTTACTATATATTCACCTCTTGTACTCATAACAGCCGTCTTATCGAAAATATACAATCTTATTTACTTTAAATCACATCGCGACAACTTGAGTGGGGTGTAACTATGCCGAGGAATTTGCTGAGATGCTGAGACCATTGACATTTGCAATCTTGGGATAGCAGTCAGAATAGCCCCAACCCTTGGAATGTGAAGATGCGTACCTGCTCTCTGAGGAGGTCGATTTTCGCAGATAATGCATCGTTTCTGGCCATGACTTCATACGTTCGGTTGCGGGTTTTGTCGTGAAGGGTCTTCAAGCTAGCGATATCTCGATGTACGGCTTCTACGCGACTGGCCGAGTTCTGAATCTGGCTGTCGAGACCGATTTGCATTTCCATCTGGTCGGCGAGCCGCTGATTCTGTTGCTCAAGCCGGGCTTCAAGAATGGCAACGTCGTCGGTAAGCTGCTGGTTTATGGAATCGCTGTAGAGGGTGAGTTTTTCGAACTGGAGCTGAGGACGAGTAACTCACGAATTTGCAAGGCTCTGTCTGGATATGTCGCGATTCTTTGACACGGTATCGTAGGCGTCCTCGGAAAGGAAGATCTGAACTTTCTTCAGGAGAGCATTTTCACACCCAACGCGCGTGCATCGCTGTAATCCCGACTGCTCGATCATAGTCCAGCACAGGCTGCAGATCATATCACCTGATACCGATGCGAGTTGGCAATTGGCGATCATCAACAAGAAACGAGAAATACCCACCGCAGCAGCCAGACGGAGACAAGCTGGTGTTCCCAAAAATCTCGGCACTGCACCTGTTACAAATCAAGGTCCTTGCGACAGGACCGGTGGGCTGAGGAGTGACGGTTGTCCCAGAAGATGCCCTGGATCCATCGACTACCTCTACCGATGCGACAGACCCCCGGTCAGATCCCTCGCTTGATACGGACGAAGCTTGATCATCGCCGACATCCATGACGGCAAAAGATTGGCTGAATCTGTGGGGGAAGAACGACGAGGAGCAGGAGCAGGAGGCAGTGGGTGGGGAAGAACGAGAAGCTTTCACCGGCTGATATCGACTGGATTGGAAAGATATGATCGCAGTCCCATGATCATGATCTTTCCGATTCGGATGCGATGGTCGACCTCAAGGCTGGAGGTATTTTTCTCGGGGTATTTCCTGTTCATGTGATCGAAAGACATGCGATACCGGGAGGCAGCTTGGGTAGTCAGCCAACGCCAAGCTTGTGCTTATGAAGGCGCTGTATGTCAGAGGTCAAATGATTGAGGAGTTCATGATCAAGATAGCGTAAATTCCGGGATCAAATTGGAGGGCTCAAAGCGCGCAGTGTTTGGGACTCACATAGTTGGCAAACAACCCTATTTGTAACGGGAAGACTTGACAAATAGCTTCGGAAGGAAAGATCTACTAGACAGGCAAAAGACCGAGAACGTATATTCGAGAAGAGTCAAAGGTAATACATTAAGTCTAACTTCAAGGGAGAGGGCAATAGGAAATGCATCGAGGGCAGTAGGAAAGCCACAGTCAAAGGCACAATCTCGTCGCTCACGCTACAAGTCTCGTCGCTCATGCTACATTTCTATCAAGGAGGGAAGATCGGAGTCTTGAGAAATTTCCAGAAACCTGCGGATAGGCTCAGCACAAACTTCCACGACGATGCGACGCAGTGTAAATTCTTACTTTGCAACGGCGGCCTTGGCAAGCTCTCGATCGCTTCCCGTGAGACCGACAAACGACACCCGGCAACCCATTTTCATGATCAACAAAGAACCATCCCAGGAAATATTTGGGGACAACATTCGAAGGGGACGATTGAAAGGAAGAGAGTCTCCAACTTGGCAGGAGAGAAGGAATTGATGTTCTTCTCCTCGAGAGTCAACGATCGAGACGACGCAGTCGTGTATGGTGGCTCGAGTGCCCAGCAACGACTCGATGCAGGGAAAACGATGGGATCCCTGAGGGTCAGCGAGAGTCGGAACGTTGACAGTTGTAGGAGTCGCATTGGTGGCCTCGTATAGAAGCCCTTTCAGCCTGTGAAGGATGGGCTGGAGGTACTAAGCATGAGATCAAAGAAAAGTAGTCGATTCGTGAACCTACTCACCTTGTATTTGACAGTCTGCCGAGCTGGCTGAGTCCCATTCAAGTTTGAGCGTTGTAAAACTCGCGGCATTTCCTTGAGAGTGGGTGGGTGAGATGCTGGGACTCGAAAGGAATTGAAAGGAATGGGGAACTTCCCTTTATTCTAGCTATATATACTTTCATGACATCATCCCGGACCGTGTCCGGATCAAGCTTCGACCCTCAATTCGGTCCTCCTAGTTTCGCTATCTTGTATCTTCACGCTCGACCTCCTTCAGCTGTTCCTTGGTCTCTCCTGCACCCTCACACCTCATGCTTGGAGTATGCGAAGGGTGTTGTGTCCCCTTTGATCGATGCCGTGCGCCGATTTATCGTTTGGGATGCTTGCACTGTTACTGCGAGGGATGCCTAGACTGGATGATCGATCACAAGTATGCGTGCCAGTATCTTTGCAATGGGAGCGCTCTGTTGTCGCTACAGGATGCAATGCAAATCCAAGTCACGACTGTGTCAACCTCCCAGGACCGAGATGAGATGACAGTCGCCCAGTGAGTTATTCCCGGATTCCTTGTCCTCATCCGATTTGACAGATAATCGTAGATATCGCGAAGGCTGCATTCTTGGATATCAAGCGCTAGAGTCGGAGTATGCAGACGCCATACCCGCTCTAGAAAAGATTCAGAATGCTGTTCGCGATCAGATGTGGGGCGCAATCAACACGGCGACGGAGCTGGAACAGGCCGAGCACTTGCATGATTTGGCCAATACCATGCTAATGAAGGCGAACGAAGACTTGGCTGCTGTGTTGAAGGAGGAAGAACGGCTGACGCGGGAGTATCAAGCAAAGAGAACCGAGGCAAGTAGCAGCCAGATATCCAGACCTAGACTTGCTAACATTTTTCTTAGCTGGACGGTGCTCGCAGGCGCCTATTCGAACACATTTTCCAGGAGCGAAGTCGGTTTAAATAAATAAATATTTGATATTGGCGAGAAATGTTTACATACAACTACAGAACCATCGTAACCATCGTCGAGACTATGTACAGCTTGCTACTAATTCGCCGCTACAATCCAGTCAATCATTATTGATTTCGGAAAGTCCTGTGTAATCTGGCGGAGACAGATTCGAATAGCGTCGGGAAAGGCATAACCAAGTTGTTGCCTCAGAGCAGGAGCTACTGAGAATAACACTTTCGGGATAGGGTGGACGAGCTGCCGGTTAAAAAGGTAGGTGGATAAACACTTCCGCGCGGACATGTCCAACTCCTCCTCCTGCAAACGTACAACAATTGTTTGAAGCTTCGGAAAGACGTCTCCGGAAACTAAGGTCCAGGAGAAAAGGGGGTTCGCCCAGACGTGTGTACTCTCGAGAGCACCGATTGAAAGAACATTCTGCATGCCGTACATGAGGGGGTAGGCAGTGACCGGGCCGTAGGGGTCAAGGGGATGGAAGTCTAGATTCAACGAAGTGACCATCTCAAGGACCCCTGCGTCGCTGAGAAGCTCGGCCATCTTCCTCCAAATGTTCCCAAGGAAGAGGTCTCGGCTCAGAAATGGACTCGAGGCCAAAGCAGGCAAGTTAGACCTCATAAGATGAAGGACAAGTGGAGGGCCACGCATCACCTCGAGGTGAGCCAAGTCAAACTTCATGACTATGAGCTGTGTCTCCTTCATGAAGCGAATTGTATGCAACTTGGGGTGCATGACGATCCAGGAGCGTGAATAGACAATGCCTTTCGGGATAAATGACGCAGCGGCCATGGCAGCTTCTTCAGCGTCGCGCCTCGTCGACTTTCGACCGCGGGGCAGCTGGACCGTAATGATGCGGTCGCAATTCGAGGGGAAGCGAAGCATGTTAGCCAATTGGTGGCAGACCGTGGCATTGGCTATGACCATAAGAGAGGAGAGCAGGGGAAGCTCGAGGGCTACACGGTTGGAGATGTCGATCGGTGGGGTTGCAAAGGCGGTGAACAGAACAAGGCTTCGTAATCCACTGAACGAGGGCTTCCATAGGTGTAAGTCCTCAAGACGGGCGAGCGACTCGGTGGGATCGACAATGCAGGTGTTGCGGATAGAAAATGTAGAAAGTTGAGGAAACCGTGCGTGGTTGGGTGGGAGATGGCAATTGACAAGGTCCAACGTTTTCAAAACGGGTGCGTAGTTGTCAAAAACACAGCCATTATTGAAGTTTTGCAAATTGAGAGAGACAGGCTGAGCACCATGGAACATGACGACGCACTCCCGAAGCTCAGGAGCGCGTGTGGAAAGCAACCATTTAGCAAGACAGCCGGAAACTCCGTGGGCCACATGGAGAGACAGGAAGCCGATATTGGACCTGTTCCTCACCAGGAGGCTCCATGTACGATTGTTCGGGCGTTGATGAAGCTGGGCGTTCTCTACGATCTGGAGATGGAGGGGAATGGGAGACGCCCGCCTAAGGATCGCTGCGAAAAAGTCCTCGTGACACCCGGTCATGAAAGGAACAAAGGACCACAGAAGTGGGTCATCCAAAGCAACCCGACGAAAGTATCGGCTGGTGTGGGAGATGCTGAGCAGGTCGTACGCTTGAGAGCGGACGGAGTGAGGAACGTGGGGTTGAAGGTCACAGACGGTCCAGTAGAAGATCACCGAAAGGACTTCGGGGGGTAGAAGGAGAATGCTGAGGACTGCCTGGAATCGACAGGTCTAGTGAGTAATAACCTTGGAACGAAGACTGATCACTCACCGGCATTGGAAGTTGGTGGGGAGCACACTCAACGAGAAGCTGAAAGCAAAAACTTGGGCGACTGGAGGGAAGAAGGTCAAGGGGGGTAGTGGCTCCGAAGTTGTCAATGGCATAATATAGCGATTCCGTTCTTTGTTCGAAAGCGAGGTGTGATCCAATAATCTGCGATATGGAAACAAACGCAACGCGTGTGTTAGAGGTGCCGGTGGCATAGGAATTTACCAAACTAGGAAGCTGGCAGCGGTTACCTTTTTAAGGCATCCCGCCACAAGTCTGGGCAGCGCCAAAAACGGGGACTTGTTAGCCTGGCTACGGAAGACAAGGAAAAGGGAGGAGGAGATAAACATTCTCATTCACGATCAACGATAGGAAATACAGGCACAGCAAAATGAAGGTTAGTAAAGTGGAACGCGACAAGGCTAAACTCAGTTGATCAGACCTCTGCCTGGCGGGTCTGGAATTTGTGCAGATCCTCGAGAGTTTCACCGTAGATATCCTCTGTGTTTTGGTGGTCAGCGAAGATACTGCCAGACATGGGTGAGTCTTACCACAAATGGTCCCGGGGCTTTCACGAACGGCAACGGTAAAGCCATGCCTGCCGGGCCAGGAGAAGTCGTCAATGGTGACATCGGCAGTCAATTGAAGATACGATTCAACAGCATGTTGCTCAAGACAGTCCGCAAGTTTGGCATGAATATCGGGTGGCGAAGGCGTTGGATGCCGTTGTCCGACGACGCTTTGAAGACAGTGCAGTGCTTTGACCTGCCTTGCGAGGTAGGGCAACCAGATATCATCGCACACGTCCAGACGCTCGCCGGTGTTGCCGGTGAAGATGAAGTAGGCCTGAAGCCATGAGACCATGCGCCGGCAAAGTCGTCTGGCCTCGATAAAGCGATGGCGATCGAGCTCTGAGACCGAATAGACAACAGCAGTGATGATTTCGAAGACGTTGCAGAGGGCGAGCAAGCTGAGGACCCCGTGAATATCGAAGACGTCGGGAACATGGAGGAATCCTGGAACAGAGGTAAGCATGTCTGATTTTGGGGCCACATGAGAAGAAATTGAATACTTTGTTTATTCTCGATATAACACTCGTGAAGGTAGACGAGGTGGTAGTAGTGAACCATGCGACAGAGAAGAGAATACGCCGCCTTTTGCGAGGGGTTATCTTGAGCGGAGAGAACTAGTGCGGAGTGAATAAAACCGGTGCATGTTTCCTGGAGCGTTGTTGTAGAAAAGAAATGGCACTTGTAGAGAATACTGTTGGACGTTGATAAGAGGAGGAAGGGCACCATGGGTTTGATAATTCTATCACAAAATTAATGGGGAAATGCATCGAGAAAAGGATAACGACTTACGCAGTCATACCAGGTTGCAGATGGAAAGCTTGGAAAGTCAACGTCTGCCAATCTTCGGGGAACAAGCTGCTCTGAATTTGGTCAAGTAGCTGGACTGAGGAGATGTTATGAGGATTGAAGTGCGCCGGCTGGCAGATAACCAGTAGCTGAGAGCCGGCCTTGACCTCGATCTGCGTTGAGAATCCGTTTGGGGAAAACCCCAGGGATCGATAGGTATTCGTCGTCAGAACCTCCGCCCACCGCAAATCACTTCTTGGCATCTCCCATCGACGGCCACACCATGGCTGGTCAATGGTCATATCCCACGCATATACGTCGGATGAAAGCAACGAAAGCGGCGGAGGACCATTAGGCATCGCGAAGTTGGTGACCGCCAAAGGCTTCCCTTGACCTTGTGCAGATTGGATTACCTGGTTCAGCGTGCCGAAGGCCATTCTGTTCTGATCTGGCGCGATGGAAAAATCTGAGTACAATGAGCTCCAATGGGGAAGTGAGAATAAGACGTCTCAGGGACTTGCCTGTCACTGGCACTGGCTTGTTGAGCATAGCAAAGGCCCTGAGCGACATTTCATCGAAACCACAGTCGGCGTTGGGAGGGCCAGTTAAGATGGTGATCGCCTGGTGCACGTAGAGCTGCAAGGCACCAGCAGACATTGAGGGAAGCTGTGACTGAGGGATGACGCGGAAGAACGAGCGGCTAGGATTCGCCAAAAAGATGGGCTTGCAATTGATGTCGGTCTTCTGAATAGCACGAAAGAGCGAATTGAACCATTCGGCCTCTCTTTGAAACTAATCATTGAAAAGATCGATCAGCGAGATAATTCAATATACGCCAGATATGAACTCACACAGAACACGGCAGCGTAACTTGTGGCATTTTGATCATCCCAGAACTTGTAGGATTTAGTCTTATACTTGGGCTATGACTTCATGAGCTTCATCTAGCATTGAGATTAAGAAGGACGTACGAGCTGGGGGTCGTCTTCAAGAGTCAAATCGATGATAGGAGGACTGGTCTTGGAGGGTATTAGTACTAGACTCAACACATGAGACACGGTGGACGAGCACCTTTTCAGCGGTGAGATCGAACGTCTCGTAAACGATGTGTCGAGCTCCGGTCTCAAGCTTCATAGCCTTGGCTGAGTGGAGGTCATATATTTTCAATTCATTGAGCTTGCGTTTAGGGCTCAAGGGAGTCTCCAAATCGTTCGAATTAGATAGGCTCTGCTTGCCTGCTTGCCTCTTCTTCTTCTTCCTGGTAGGCGTTGTGGTTGCCACTACAGTGGTCCGAGAAGGGGGGGTAGGGGCCTTGACGGTCGTCGATGAAACTCCGGCTCCAGCTTGAACCAATTTGGCAGTAGCACTCCGTGTTGTTCTCTGAAAGACCGAAGGTTGCTCAGCGGGAACGCGCGGTGTGTTTGCGTCTTGCAGCGGGGCCGCTTGTAGGTGTGATGACTGAGCTTTCGACGACGATTTAGAATTCGATGACGATTTAGAATTCGATGACGATTTAGAATTCGACGACTTCAATTCGAGGTTTTGGAAGTTGAGATCTGGAAGCAGGTTAGCCAGCTCCAGGAATATACGACGAAAGAAAAACACGAACCCCCCTGAAGCCACTCTGAAGCTGGATAGCCTACTCCAGACAGATCAACATTCTCAACCTCGCGAAAAGCAGTCTGAAGGCGTGCTTCCAGGGGGTACCGCCCGCTGGCAATCTCCACCAAACCTTCCCATAGGATGCGTTCGATTGCTTGGAGCTGAGCTGGGCGAGCGCCACCTAACCCTTGCCACATCTAAATCTCGTCAGTGATTGAGGCGGAATTGAAAAAGGAAAGCGTACTTGAAGAAGGGATAAACGGTTGAAATCTTTTGTCATGAAATTTGTCGGTAGAAATAGACATGCTATGGACGTTGCAAGGGCAAAATGAAGGGGAAGCTTGAAGGTATGAACTGATTTGATGGACGCGAAGAAGCCGTCCCAGCGTTCGTGAGACGGCTGATTATCCTGGCTAGTAGTTTTGAGACTAAGAGAACGAGCGACTTCTGACGCTACTTACCAGCATCTTTGAACCACTTCCTTGAACTCAGGCACCGTGTTTGGGAGGTCGACGACACCCTGTGCACGATGTCAACAAGATAGTGAGAGAACGGGAGACAAAAACTCACCTTGAAGATCAGACTCAGGTACGCGGCGGCGCATTCGAAATTAGCCATGATTTTATGCCGTTCGATTGAATCCTTTCTGTGAACGAGAGACGTGAAGATTGTTGCAGTAGGATTGAGACATGGCGCAAGGGGGGCTGAGTCTTCGTGGATTCCCTCGCGTAGGATTCTAATGCCTTGTGCGACCATACTAGGCCAGTTTGCGGCAGTCTTGTAGAACTGTTCAAGAAGTTAGTTGCACCTCGAGCTCGGCAGCGGAGGACTGACGATTTTGAGTGGCAAAGGAATTGGAAGGCGTTCTGGCTGCCCGGATGGTTGATATCCCACTCTGATAGCACACAAAGTGTCCAAGAGTCGATAATCCAGGAGGACGCAAACGAGGTTGCTCAGCTTCTCCGGAGGTAAGTTGCTCAGGGTGACCAGTCTACACTGGACCATCTCATCCAGGTGCGAACCAAGGATAGATCGCACCATTTGGTTGACGCTCTCTATTCCCCTTTCGAAGGCGACCAGCTTGTCAACGACGGCCTAGAAATCGAAACATGAACGTGAAGGGCGACACAAGCCAACAAGCAAATGAGACGTACCTTTACCCCTACGCCATGTTCCTCCGAGGCCGCTAGATCCCCATCGATAACTTTTTCTATACTCTGCAAGTCAAAGATGCTGCTTTGAAACCAAGGAAGGGCTTGAAGAAGAGGCGGAGACTTGGAGGCGTCGGTGGACATCGTGGTTAGCTTTGTTGGAAGGTTCCGCGCCGATGATCAGGTGGGGACGTAGCTCCGTTTCCCACGCCCACGGATCCTCGATTCCCGGGTTTTCGGTTGCTCAAGGCCTCATTTACGATGGATTCAAAGGATTTCGATGAGCATTTCATCGTGATCGGAGCTGGTACGTCATACAGTTGCAGTGATTTTGAACGCGAATGGCTGATTAAATTCAGGCCTTCACGGTCTGATGTGTGCACTCGAGGCACAACGACAAAGCAGAACAGGGACAGTACGGCAAGTTGATGTCATCGCCCAGACCTTTCCTTCCGATCCTCCCCCACTTTCCTGGTCCTCCGGACTCTCAGTGAGCTCAGGATCCAAAGGAAGATTACGCTCCATCTCATCCATCCCGATGCTCTTAGGGGTGTTTCTTCGGGTGTGTCAAGGCCACCACGTCGAATTTCGAGGAGAAAACCCTGCGATTTCTTCTCGACATGGCAAAACCTGGGAATGGCCTTATCCATCAATTTGAGCACTGCGAAGAGTACTCAATGGAAGAGATTGCGCAACATCGCCTTCTCTCGGTACCTCAGGTACTCAAGATCTATTCTCATTCTCAATGGATTACTCATCGGGATCCAGTTTCGTGAGATTGCGAAGGATGAGCTTCGTCAGGGAGCAAAGCACGCCGCATCATTTACCAGCGTGTCAGTTGTACCCAGCGCTCTTGGTTCGTATCTGCTCAACGAGTTTATCTCTGCCGGAGGGAGGATATTCAGAGGTAGGGTTCGTCACCTGAATGACATTTTAGAGGGTGGAACATTTCTCTTCGAGAGGGCCAACAGTCTCTCCTCTCAACGGCTCAAACGGATGAAGGTTCCTCTTCCACCATCGGTCGTCATTGTCTGTGCGGGTCTGGGTGCAAAGGCCATTGGGGGGATTGAAGACGCAAGCGTTTTCCCAATCCGAATACAAGTCGCCAGGTTGAGGATGCCATGGGTAGAACATGGAAAGGCATTTTACGCGAACGAAAGGGTCTCGAATTTGTTCGTTGTACCATTGGGTAATGGAGATGTCAGTGGCTTTTTGCCTTTCGCTGGCCCGACTGACGACAGCCACATCCAGGTCATTATAGGGGGGGCCGCTACTGAGAATGATTGGTCTGTCCTCCTTCCAGTTCTGCTTGCTACCACCTAACGGCCTCCTGCTGCCCCAGGTATCCAATTCCTCGCCCAGAGACCACCGCATATCTTCTCAATCAAGCCAAAAAGCACTGTCCCCACCTGCTCCCTGTCTCCCCTGATGGTGCATCTCTCGACGTCGACCTCCGGTCCTTTCTCGTATGGGAAGGATGCGATGTGTTTGCGGGAAGGAAAGGCGGACCTCGACTTGAGTTGGAAGTGTTCCGTAGTCCGCCTCGCACGACTCCCGTTGTCTTTGCCTATGGGTTTGTCGATTCCCGTCGCATCTGGCCCTTGATATTGACATTTTGCCTCAGATTTGGTGCTTCTGAAACTCGCACTTTTCATGGGGTTGCAGAGTCAGCAATTGCGCTGGCCCAAGGTGCTTTGGAGCAGGAGCAGGAGAAGACAGGGTGACGTTGTGATGGTGATTGATTCATAGATATATGTATATTGATTATCTTCTACATACAAGCCAGTGTAGCAGTTTATATTGCAGATCGATTGACAACGTAAATATGCAAAGGAGTTGAAAGAAATAGGCGCGAGACGCTACGCATAACCCCAGATAACATTCAATTGACCATGATTACCCATGGCCAAACTAACGGAGAGAATAAATACCAAAATTGAAAACAAATCATAACAACGTACTCGTTAATGTGTGGATCGTGAGTAAAGTCATATTTGGACTCTTCGCCGATCCGAAGATTCTTCTTGACGAAATCAGATTGTTTTGAAAGCCATCCGGGGTGATAAAAGTCGGAAGGGAGCCCGGAAACGGGTGGTCGGCCTGAAACACTTGAGGAAATCACACGATCGTGAGGTTGAGCTCCAGGTCCCGCCCTGCGAACAGGCCGAAATTTGATGTCACGATGAAGAGCATCGAGGGTACGAAGACTGGGTGTGGCGAGCGGGTTTCTCCACGGCTTGCTGAGAATTTGGTAAAGGGGCCTGCCTGTACCATTCTCATGATCGCTTTCGTCAGTGCTCATCCCATCAATGCCATACAGACCTATCATGGGCAAATGGCGTCTTGTTTCTTCGAAACACTTCGCGGCTCTTATACGACGATAGTACAGCTTTGATAAATTCAGCAAAGCTTCGTGCACAACACGAATCCGAGACTCACCCATCTTTTTCGCTCCCTGCGGCGCCGCTTCTGACGATCCACTTCCACCTCAACAGCGGCCATATCTGCATTCTTCGCCTTCTTCAAAGCCAACTGGTACCTCGAGCGTCGGCAACGAAAGTTGGAGACGAAAAGATTGGCGATAGTGGTGGGCGAAGGAGAGATGGCAACAACTTGGGGATTGTTCTGAGCCAGAAAGGCATCAACAAACACTGCTCGAGCAGACTTGTTCCACGGGCTACCGGGGGGAACTCGGAGGTCGAGTCGAAAATCCTCGATGGTGCACGCTGGCCCATTGTCAGGTGTCCATTGTGCCACTAACAGTGGATCCGCGACATCCCCTCGACATACTTTCTGAAAAAATTCCCGCACGATCCGCTAGAAAAAGACGGTTGAGAAGCACACAGACCTGAGTAGAGAGCTGAGCTTACCGCCAAAGTGACAGACTCGACGGATCTTTCCTTCGGCTGCTCACGAACCTTGATGCTCTGTAGTGGATCCTTGACATCGACTTCCATGTTGTTGTCTTGACCTTCGGCGCCACAGTCCCTGTCGGCTGGCCCACTAGTTGCCTTGACCTGGGCCTCCGCGAGAATGCGCAATATGTCAGTGGTTTCTTGATAACCCTTCAGCAATTGCTTCAGAACGTCTTCCTGGGACGCGATTGGAACAGCAAGTTCCTGTTTGGACTGTGAGGGAGGGACGGATACGGACGTTCTGGAAGAGCACGTACCTTTGGTTCTGCAGTGACGGAGTGAGCAATTGAGTCAAGCTGTCCTTGAAACTGGCGAAATTGGTTTTGAATCTCCTGGAATAAAGCCTACAAAAATGAGAGTGAGTAACAAGAAGGACAAAAAAGGGGGAACAAACCGCGTGCGGGATGTTATGGCCCGTATTGAGGGGTTGATTGCTCGTGCTTCCCAGGTGATTCGAAGGTTCACCATCGCCAGGGTCATAACGTCTCTTTTTGCGGGAGGTGGGTTCGGGCCGCTGGGTGGCAGTGGAAGTGGTGGAGTTCACGCTTTCCCCTTCAGAGCTAGGAGCTACAGAGCTCTCGCGAGAGGAGTGTGTCTCCGACGAATCGGCAACGGGGGTGGGGTTTGGTGGATAAGCCGGATAATGGTGAGCCGGGACACCAAATGGATAGGGTTGATGGAAGTACCCGTGCTGGTGGACAGGATTGGGAGGCGGGTGCTGAGAGTATAGTGGGGCGTAAGGGTAAGATCCCTGCGGCGGCTGAACACCTTGAGAATGAAGTGGGTAGAGTCCTGCAGGCTGTTGAGACGTGTACACTTGAGGTTGGGAAGGGTAATAGCCTGGATAGGATGCTACCGGCTGAGCGTTGGGATACGGCCCTGCATAGGCGCTGGCAGCTGGTTCTTGTGCCTGCCGTTCCCTGGCGTGTTGAGGTGGCGGAGGAACGGGAGTCGTCGACTGGTCTCATGAGCTGAGTTTACAAGGTAGACATACTTGTACTTACTCGACTATTCGGTGGGTTCGAGGGGTCATTCATGTCGCTATCCTCGGCCATTGAGGGTAGATATCATCTTGAAGATGTTTTCCGGGGCTGTATTTGAGGAATTTACACAAAGGGCCATGGACACAAAGGTAGGTCGCCCCAAACCAGCAGCTAGCAGCAGTTACCGGATCGGGACGAACAGACTGACGACGGTAACCAGGTGGCGTCATACAAAGGACCTTTCTTTTCAACTGACTCAGACCCATCTCAGCCACTTCGTGAAGTACAGAAATATGGGAGCTTCAGGCGGAAGCTTCAGGCTTTTCTTCATCTTCTACCGTCCTCGTACCCAGCCCTCTACCTGAGAGCCACCACAGCCATGGTTTTGATGACTCCATCTGCGTGCCGACGCAGAAGCGTTTACCTCGCTGCACCTCACAGGGACAACAGGGAAAAGGTATGTCACTCGCCTTGATCAGTTCCTCCACCCGCACACATTCTATTCTAGAGGAAACTTTCGACCTGTCGTTCTCGTCGACGATTCTCACTCCGGCCGGGGGCGAACCCTAATCTCCCTGTGACCATATCGTTTGTGGACGGTGCTGTCTCTCAGAAGCAAAATGTCCAAGTACGTCTTCTTTGATTTGACCGTGAATACTCTTGAACCCCAAGGTTTACAAGGAAAGGTCCCTGCGCCACCGACGCTTCTCCCTTCGTCGTCGCCTCTCCGATATTGTCGAGACAAGCTTCCGCAAGGCCTCGTTGGCAACTTCTAAGTTGAAGGAAGATGCGGAGAATCTGTTTTTAAACCCGTGGACGACTCCGCCTGCTGAGATGACGACGCCCAATCTGAGTCCACCCAGTCCGTCGACCCAGCCAAATATTCCACCACGCTTTCCCCCGTCCAAACGCCAGAAACACGAGCTCCCGGTGGAACGCATTGACATCTCGCTGCCGACAGGGACCAAGGGCGGCCGTGCTCAGAACAATGTGGTCGATGTGGTCGATGTACCTCACCCTACGCCGACTTCAATGGCCTTGAAGGGAGCTTATATTCCAGTCAGCCCCTTCTCTACGCCTCGCCGCCCACCGGTTCCCACAACGCCGTCAGCCAAAATCAAGTTTCGAAGATACGAAGCTGGTTCGTCGATTGTCAGGACGGTCTGGTACGAGTCCTGCTCCCCTGCTCCAGTCTCTCAGCCAGTCAAGACACCTGCGATGTCGGCAGGCGACATATTCCTCCACTTTCACCACCAAGGACGCCAGGTTTGGGTGTTGAATTGCCAGGAGAATTGGGTTGAAGCCGACGATGGTTTCTATCATCCTCAAGATAATGGGTACACACTTCGCATTCGCTCAACGGGCGAACCCATTTGGTTCAAGCGTACACCAAACAATCTTTGAATGTGCATATTCAATATTTATTGCCCTCCGTTATCTATCCTTTTGCCTTTCAGTTGTCAACTTCCATTTCCACCTCGTCTTCAATTTGGTCGTCTTCATCGTCGGTTGGGAATCCTTCCACATCTTCATAAGTATCTCTAATTCGCTCCCCACTGCTCTCGATCTGTCTTTTCAGCTACAAATGATAATAAAAATAGGTCCTCGTTAGTAAAATTTCAAAGTGAGAAAACGTAGAACATACTCGGTCCAAAGGTAGTATGTGCGTGGCGTCACAATCAAATCCCGTCGCCGACGCCTCTAAAATAGAGCTAGCGAAATGGCACATAATCGAAGAGGGCCGAATGATCTGACTCCGGCCCTCGTAGATCGTTGACCACAACGATCCCCCAACAAGCCCGAAACCTCGAAACCAATCCTTCTTGACCAGCTCTTGTGGAAGTGCGCGGAGTAGGCGGACGGAAAAAAATACTTCTGACTTCAACTCCATGTCCGTCGACTCCCTTTCGTGAGTGAATATCTCCTCAATACGAGCCGGTAGATAAGGGAGTCCGTCAACGCTCCCGGAGCAAATGAGGACATTACTATCTCGAGGCGCTCTGGAGAAGGGGCGGTATGTGGTGCCAAATAGCTTGATGGAGGGAAGGACGCTGACGAGAGGGTGGAGAAAGAGGCTGCCAGATTCAATGACAAGCGTTGTGTGTGCGGGGATGTAATTCACTCCGAAGTCCTCTTCGCTGTTGAGCAATGTTGCAAGGCTTTCCAGAGAGTTGGGAGTGAGATTTACTTTGATTTTTGGAATGCATCGAACCCCGCTGGAAGTCGACAACATGTCATGCAAACGGGTGCCCCGAGCATCCGGATTCACGACTTTTTGAAGCCTCTGATACATGGTCGCCACGCTCGCGCGTATCTTCTTCAAAGTAATCAGGGCGAGAAGATTGGCTTTGCGGGCTGATGTAAACAGATAGGTCTTCTCAATATCCCCTATCCTAAACGTAAACGATCATACCACGAGAGGAGCGACCTCTGATCACTTACCAAAACGTTTGTTTGTGTTGATTTGTTGTAAGCTGAAGTTGAAACGTTCCCACCCAAATCCCCTGGTTTGTGGTGAAGGGCCCCAAGATTCGAGGTAGTCAGGGACATGGAGGGAGAGGTGGTGGTTGGGAACAATGGCAGCTTCCTTATACAAATCTTTCATCTGTATAAGATAGCGTGTCATGAAGGTTTCGTACGCAGATCTGTGGCGCGGTGAAGTCACGAGCATGCTACCGGTTTCGACGGCCTGGACGAGATCGAGGAAATTGAGAAGCATCTTGTACCACCGTGATTCTTCAGGCTCACGGCCCCAAAGACGAATCAAGGTGAAGACTAGGTGAATGGTGCAAAAACTACGCCACTGATCGGCACTGAGCTTCCCTCGTTTCTTCCGGCCGACCCCAATTGGTGCAGGGTCAACCCATCTCGGAAGCACCATCTTTTGGATATCAAGAGACGCTGCCGTCAAAACGGCCTGCCCAAGGACAACAGATCCTGGGTCCGCCTTGCTTCTCCCTCTTTTTCTCCTTTTACCGTCTTGAACTTTCCCCGCATCCGCTTGCTGGGCACGCTGATCGCCGACGGCAGAGTGAGAAAAGAAACTGGTATGAGACAGAGCGATGCAACTACTTACCCATTCGTTCAAAGCTACTACCATCTCCTTTTTTAATGCGCCTGTCCGCAGAGGGATCGACCTTTGTGCACATAGAAGGGCTAGCACGGGCCGAGTAATTCCATCAAGCTTGAGCCCACGCGCTAGGATGTCTTGACCATCCTCGATCTGGTCCTTTGAGATCTCACTGGGAAGGAGGATTCTATCTTGTTGCTGGAAATTTCCAGTTGAGGGTAGCGCAGTGTATCCACTAGCCATAGCCGAAGATGCAGCCGAGGGCGTAAGGGAGCCATGCGGATGAACCGATGGAGTTGGAGCCTGGGGCTCCCGCGCAGCGGCAGTAGCCTGCGACTGGTACCACCTATCGGGCATATAAGCACCCTGTTTCCGGCGCTGCAAAAATGGCTGTAAGCGAAGAGTCAAGCATTCCATGCGGAGCATACCCATTGCAGCAACTCTCGTATAAGACCCTTTTTTCCGCTAGCTCGACGCAGATCGTTCTCGATGCAAAGGTAGATAAGAACGGCCTTACTTGACGATGCCAAGCGTTTTGCGTCTTTGAATTCAAGTGCTCGTCGAGCTTGCTGCAATTTGTGAGAAGAGACTTGAGGAGGGTCTTTCGTACCATAGGGTTTGAGGGATCCGTCCCCGTCATCGGCCTCCAGGTCCATGCCCCAGATATTCCGGCAGTGCCTTTCTAGGAGGCCAAGGAAGAAGTTGTGCATGGTGTCGAGGACGGTGAAATTGATGGGGTCGAAATAAGGCAGACGCAGGAGGGGCGTGTAGCGAATGCCGTGCTGACTAAATAAGGTCTCTCGTGCTGTGGTGTCGGCCTGTCTCCATTGCTCAGCCCAGTATCGGTGCTTGGCTAGGTCTCGCTTCGGCCATGTTTCTTTATTGAAGTTCTCGATACTGGAGCTTTCAAGCCAGCAGAAGGTGCAGAAGAATGTAGACTGGGGAGAACCATATCCACAAATTTGCCTGGCGCCCAGTGTATCGCACAAGACGGGCATCAATGCTGCTCTTGATAGAACTCCAGTTGATCTTGCCCATGTTCGAGAGTAACGGACACCAGTCTGCCAGAAAGGAAGGAATTCTTCAACGATGACAGATATATAGTGGTTTATTTGAGAGGTCGAGGGTTTGTCGGGTCCAGGAATGACACCTGCAAGATAGACATTCTCCGGTTTTTGGCGCTCTTCAAGCGGAAGGTTGAGGCAGAATAGGTACAATCCCGTGGAGGTGACAGACTGCTTTGCAGTCCGGTTGAAAAATGGGTTGAAGCCGTCTCCAGATAGAGCAAAAAAGAGGCGGAACTCGTCGTCAGGGCAATCAGTAAATTTCTTACCATCAGGCCAGAAAAAACCTTGGATAGCGTCCGATCCAAGGATATCATCGACGAGCCCGTCTTCCCTTCCCTGACTACCCCCGAATTGATGCCTCCTACGCTCAATCATCTCCTCGATATCTTGGCGGCACAGAAATCTGCCTAACCACTCGCGAAACTCTTGATGGACGTACTCCTTGATTGGTCTCCGATTCCCATCCTTATCCTCTCTGGAGAGTCTTCCGTTGCATGGGCTTGAGGAAGGGGTTTCCCGATGGGGACATAACTCGGGGAAGTGATCCTCGTGAGGGACAAGCCCGAAACAATCGCCGCATACGACGAACCGCTTGACACACGGGTCAAGGTCGAAGGCCGAGAGAACCGCTTTGACAGTTTTCGGAATTGACCTTACGAGGTGCAGTCTGCGACCCTCGTCGATCAACCCTTCCAATAACGCGATCTGGTCATGTAGCAGCCCTAGGACCACTTCACAACTCAGCTGGGAGTTATGAAACATGAGATGGAGGACGAGAACCAGGAGCATTCCTGCAAGGAGGAATAGTGAGTACTTCGACGCATGTGCGATATCGTATAGTTGGAGGTAGCGTGCTAGTCGTAGATGTGAATCTCGCAGCTCATACCAGGAATAAAGTGAGCTTACTTGTGTCCACGAGGGGCCGTTCAATGATGGTCGGAATGTTTGATTGAGGGGCGAGGTACTTTGTGTGGTATATCTCCTGCTTCCACTTGAACATACAGTTGAGCCGGTTGAGAACGTCCTTCTCAACTGATTGAACATGCAGCTGGAAATTAGGGTCCGAGGAGACATGCCGGAGCTCTTGGAGTCTCTGAGCCCACGAGTGAACCCGCTTTTCGTATTCGAGGAATAGGGCATTGGCTGGGCAGCTGACGAGACCATAGGGAGCCTGGTTGAAGACCCCTCGATATACGTACGGGATTGAGCGGTGCTCGTTGGTGATTCGGCCGCTCCATAAGAAATCAAGATCGGCCGGACGTTCGTAGGAGAGCTCGAGAATCCGATAGCGGATATCTTGTATCTCGAGCCGTTCTGGCTGTAGAGGGGGGAGGGGAAGGACAGAACTTGAAGCTGACGGCAGAGCTAAAGGTAGAGTACTGGGGGCTGTAGGGTCCAAGTCTTCTTGAAGTTGAGGGCTTGGTTGGACTGTGGACGGCGTTGCAGGGTGGAGATGACCGGACGCCGCTTGATCCCAGGACCGTTTGCGCTGGTGAACTCGAAAGGCACTGGCAGAAATGAGAACGCCGTCTCTGTTCCTGGATGTGCATTTATGGCACTGGCAAAGACGCTGGGACTCCTGGACCGGCATACGGAGCACATGCAAGTTGAAAGGAAAAACAAGTTTGATCCGGCAAGCAACACTGATCCCGACGACCACCAGATAAATTTGGCATTCGATTGCGATGGTACAGAATACAGATCATAGAACATGAGGCTACTTTGAGACGATCTGCATGGAAGGGAATGGATTGCAAACAAAAAAACAAATGACAGTTACACGTAGTAGATCAAAGGTAGTACATCTCAGCGCCATTAAGGGCGGCGTGAACAACTTGGGTCGCCTCCTGCAAACGCTGAACCGCCGAGCAGAGGCTTTCATAGCCGGCCTATAAGCCAGCCGGGTAAGTCAACGTGTCAGTAAACATGCTAAATTCGAAAGGATGACATACTGGGGTCATAACATAGGCAATAGACGGATCTTTCTGGCGATTCGATGAGTTACGAACCGAGGATTGGTCATCCCAATCAAGACAGCCAGGGAATCGAGAAGGACCAGCAATGCCCTGGGGGTACTCATCCCTGCCAATTGCAATGGAGTCAGGGAGTCCATACGGGCCAGAAATGACCTGGGAAGACAATGAGAACCCAGGTAATTGAATGAGCCGGTGAAGGGGGAAAGACTGAGGTCCATCAATATTCATAGCAGACGCTGTCGGGGTGAGCTCACGATCGTCGACCATGGCAGACGCTGTCGGGGTGAGCTCACGATCGTCGACCATGGAGGAAGGCGTGGGGGTGACATCACGATAGTCGACCATGGAGGAGGGTGTCGAGCTGACTTCACGAAAGTTGAACATGTTGGACGGGGCGTCAGGAAGGTGGACGATAGAGGGTGGCATTGTAAACTCTTCCTGGTCGACGACCGTTACGGTAGATGTGCTCATCGCATCGGAATCCTGGGGGGTGAGGTTCCATCACGAAATACAACATGTATAGATAGAACTGGACTAGCTTACTTGGCGGTATGGGTCAGGCATCTGAAGGAAACGAGGGACAGTCTGAGCGAAAGCTCCATTACTAGCTCCACCACTCTTAGGAGTCGGCTTGACTTTCAGATGGCGGACGGCGCTGACGAGACGCGTACGATGGCGAGCAGAGGCGATCCTGGGCATTCTTCAAAGGATGCTCGTGGTGTTGAGGAGAGGGATTGACCCATGGCCAGATCGATGACCGGTCAGCTTTTATGTGAAAGGATTGGACACGCTACCTCGCAAGTGGCAACAAAGAACCAACCAGACGGCTGTGAAACACCATGCTGAACAAAGAGGAGCGGTGACTCGGGGTGGTAAAGCTCCCAGTGCGCGTTGAATTGAAAAC
>JAMZDL010000279.1:4864-22951 GCA_027579765.1 Candolleomyces efflorescens
GNTNNCNATNACGGAGTCACCAGTGCAGTGTGAGATCCTGACCTAATGTCGCAAAGAATGCAATATGTCAGACAAGATCAACACAACAATCAATTGATGAGAGAAACAAGAGCGATAAGAGAGAAAAGCCAGAAGTTAAGCCAGTAGACCAGTGTATTGACAAAGAGGTCAGGTACAGAGGAACTATCTACCCTTATATACCTCTAGAGAACAATAGACTATGGCTGTGCATGTGAGTCAAAAGAAGAACCAAAGCAATGAATGAGGCAGCGCCGAAACAATAACTACAATAAGGCAGTGCATGGCAATGCGGTGGCAGAGGACCCCAAGTCATGTGCTCGTATGTGCAGGGCGATCCTCGGCCACGCCCCCATTGGTGACTACTATTGCTGTTTCAACATAGACAAAAGTCGCTCATGCTTGTGTGGCGCTGAAAGGCAAACCCGTGAGCACACATTTACACGGTGTCCTAGCCTGAACACCAACACTCGGTCCCACAAGCTCCTCAAAGAGCTTCTGGGATTTCTTTAGAAGAACCCGCTAGCATTCAGGTTCAAGCCCCCTTCTGAGGGTATCGGATGAGAGGTGGGGCCGGGGCATGCCCCTGGAATCCCTCAAGCCCCCTTGTGGGGGCGCTGGCTTAGGATTCGTACCGAGGACAAAAATCGATAGGGCGATGACAGACTGGCACCCCCGGGGCAAAGTACGCTCGGATCCCTAGGAAAACAAGTTGGAAATGCCCAAGGGGGCGCCACCTACGAGACCGGGGACAGATGGGAATCATGCTTTTGCGTGCCCCCCCAATCATCTTATTTGTGCATGCCAACTCAGGTGGCTACCACGTACTCAGACTCTTGGCTGCGGGCAAGGTCTACATCTCGCCCACTGGCTGCGATATGCCTTGTTTTAGATTACAAATGCATTCTTCATTTATTGGTGGATAGCGACCGGTCTGCCTATGCGCCCCGGAATATAAATCCGATTTTTTTTTTTAAAAAAAAAGTTATCACGAACAACAAGTGTTAGCCAAGTGGCTGGGGCGTACAAGCCCTGTGGCAAATGCCAAGTCTGCTTCACTGAGTGGGAAAACCAAGACTACATATGCCGCACGCTCTATAAGCATCTTTGCTATTATAAGCTCAACATCATTTTGATGCTCTGTATCCTTGTAGCGCGACCCTGGGTGAACCACCCAATATATGGCATGGTGCCGGGTGATGCAGTGTGGCCAGCGCCCTGCACCAAAAGTCCAGCCCAATCCAGGAAGCGAAGTCAATGAGAGCTCATTTGAATGTTCATCCGGGAGTTCAAGCTATCAAAGCGACGCTCAGAATCTTTCAGGCGTAGAGAAATCCGCAGTTTAGGGTCCGGTAGCGGCAATAAATGTTCACGTAGTGGTAAGTGGTATAATGATCGTTATCTATTGCTAACATCAAAGGAAACTTGATCTGGACTGCTTAGAAGTTGTCCGCCTTTGCAGGACGGTTGTGTACCTTGTTGTCTGAATTATCTGTTGAGGAGGAGGCTATCCGCGCGCTCAGCGTCTCGGAATTGTACATTTCACCATTCGATTTTTCAGCACCTGAACGCGCTTGTCGTCGTTTGCGCTCCTGTGCACTCCGCCTCGCTCCTACGCCCCTCCGCTCTTGCCCGCATTGTCTCCAAGAGTCCATCCGCTACCCTTTTGACTCTCGCCGCCTCACTTCCCTCTGCTCCCGTGCAATTGCACGCGCTTCTGCACCATTCCACCCGATTGTTTTGCAACCCCAAGACCAAGAAGTTTATCATCTCAGAGCAAGCTGAGTTTGATGAATGAGTCTTCCCTGGTCTCTCTACTTCAGCATCTTTATTCTATCTCCCCAATCGCTCTTCCACTCCCATTCCTGCTTCCTCATTCCCTATCCCTGTTTGAACAGCAAGTGCAGAGAACTGGAGTCCAACAGTCAGGGAACTGATGTAATGAAAATCTTCAGGACCAGGAGTATCGGCACGGGCTGCACCCTGATATCCTACGTCGACAATGGTGATATCATTGTCCAATCCCCATCCATTGTCCAATCCCCATCCATTGACACGAACTGTGTCATGCTTCGGCATGCGTACGAAATCGTGTTCAATCTTATGACTGGCTCAGGTCTTGCTCTAGAACACGACAAATCCGAGCTGTTCCACTTCACCAGAGCGAGGACTGGCTTTGACAGGCCACTCGATCTGGGGTATGCGCCGTATACTGGCGACAATCCCCTCAAACCCAAGACCTATTGGAGGTACTTGGGATTCTGGTTTGACCGGAAACTGACATTCCACGAGCATGTCTGCTTCTATGCCACGAAGGCCCTCACCACTGTAATGGCAATGAGGATGCTGGGCAACTCCACGAGGGGCCTCTCCCCTCGCAATAAGCGGATCCTGTACCGTGCGTGTGTGGTTCCTATCGCCACGTACGGCCACAGGCTGTGGTTCTTCGAGGGTGCCAAGAACAAAGGCGCTATTACTACAAGTCAAAATGCCTCGGACAGATGCCGCGCGAACGCGTCGGCCCACTATCACTATGTGAGTTTCTCCACCAACCCTTGGGTTCAGAACCAAAACATCTTACTTACTATGATATATATCGCCCCTCCAGCTTCTATCTTCTTCACCGTCACCTCATTCCGCGACCTCTCATCATGGAGCTCATTCGACACATTCCGCGACAAGTCATGGTCACTCGGACCTTCTCTGAGCCTCCTATCTCTCGCGATACTCCTCGGATTTACACTTCTTTCCAAAGTGCTTCAAGTTTACCTCACAGATCCGGTGGAGCGAAGTGCCAGTGGTATCGGCGCGTTATCCCACCGAGTCGACATCCTAGCCGGTGGAAGTCCCACCCCGACTCCGACTCGAGAAGAAGATACATTCACCACGCGTTTCTTTCGCGCCGTTCTTGGGGTAAAGCTCTGGAATAGAGTACTCCCGTACGTAAGCCGCCTTGTCTCATCCTTCCCTCCAATTAACGAACTCACTTTCGCCAAACAGAGGTGAAGGCCGATGGATCGCATTACTCCGAGGCACCCTAGCTCTAGCATCAATCTTCGCATTATCAGTCTTTAGCGTCTCCGCCATCCTCGTTGGACCTCTGTCCGAGGTCGGCACGATGCCTATAAAGGAGTACCGAACTTCTGGGGATGTCCTCATTGGAGAATTTGGAGAGAACGTGTGGCAAGTCATCGTGGTAAGTCGTTCAAGTTGCCTATTCTCTAGGTAGAATGGATGGGTAATTATTATCCAGGCGCAGCAGGGGTACGAAACCGGTGAATCCAATTTCACAGAGGCGATTACTGTCACCTCTTCACCTTCGAGTGAGGCTCAGCGGCAGTGCCGTGAAGTCAAACAAAGCTTCGAGGACTCTACGACATACGGACCCCCCCTCAAAACCCAAATCATCATTTTCGAATGCGGTATGTACGCCCGCTCCAGGCTTTAATTCCCTAGTATCACCCAAACACACACTTACTCACAATTTAATCATGTTCGTTCGTTCGTTCAGAATGGAAGTACTCTACTGACATACGAAATATCATCAACGAAACGCCGTATCATATCCCAGGGTTAATCCCAGACCTACTTGTCACAGTCAACTTTAGCGGGATCCATCCACAGAGCGCCGCCGAGGCGTTTGGTCCTGGCCAATCCGTACATCCCAAAGCGCTGGAAGTATACGTTGGACTCACTAATAGAAGTTCGCACTGGAATGTCTTCGAGACGGCAAGTCAACCGACTCTACTGTTCCCGGGGATGAATTTAGTGGGGGTCGTCACTCCGAGTATACGAAAACGGTTCCGCCGGCCCAAGTTCTCCTCATTCGGGTTATTCGACGTACGGTCCCCTTAACCAACCTTGGATCTCAGCTGGAGCTGACACAATAATCTAATCTTTAGACGTACGACACATTCACAATTGCAGAGATGACTCACGTCCTTTCTCTGAACGTTAACGGCATGACGGGAGGGTACCAGCCCACCGACCCTACCATATCCGTTCTCCACCTTACGTACCAAGGCCCCCCAGCCGAATGGAAGATCCTACAAGACTACCGGGAGAAATCCGTTCTGGCTGGGTTCTCAGCTGTAGGAGGTCTCGGCTCCTTCTTCAGCCTCCTCTGCGCGATCCTCTTCGGTACTTCGCTTTTTTCGGTCGTCCTCCGTCAGTCTCAAATTCCATTCATTCGTTCAATCATTCAATCAATCATTCTTTCATTTCGTATCAGCGACGAGGTACTATCATCAATCAGAGGTTCGTAACTATCAGGGGTTCGTACATTTCACAAAACGCACGATTTCCATTGGGCTTTCAGTCTCTAATTGAGTGTTTAGACATTCTATGACTCTGAGACCCCCAAATATACAATTTTTCCTCAAAAAGCCCACCAATATGCTGCAACTGAAATCGAGGGTCTGTCACGCTCGCCGAGCGATGGCATGTCGGACATCGAAAAGAATGATCGTACATTTGATCCAGAGTATGAGCAACGTCACCACATTCTGAGCGCGTCGCGCCGCCCTCTCCTTGCCTTCCCTGCTCCCCAAGTGCATGGCCAGCCATGCGAAAAAACGCTCTACAAGCCGGGCCTATCATGATCCTGACTATGAGGACCGTGTCAAGGCTGCCATAGCTGGCTTGGGGGCAGGTGACTATAAGAATGCCAGACAGGCGTCTAAAGTGCACGATGTACGTCATTTCGTGTCTAGTCTCTTTCGTGGTTAGATTGACTCAGAAGCGCGCAGGTTAACTACAATACATTACGAGACCGATTGAAAGGGAAGCACGCTTCCTACAAAGAGGCCTCTGTGAAGAACCGACTGCTCTGTCCGGAACAAGAGAAGGCCCTGTTGGACTGGGCAGAGCTTAAATCGACAACTGGTGCTCCCATGTCTCTGCAAGATATCCGAGGACATGCTTCCGAGCTTGCTGGACGATCCGCGGGGAAAAGCTTTGTCCATCGAATGCTGAAGCGGCACCCAGAGGTCGTCACAGCCAAACCGGCCAAGTTGGATCCCAAGCGGGCAAAGAATTTCAACAAGACGGTTGTGTACAACTTCTTCGACCTATTTGAAGGGCTCGATGCAAAGTATAACGGTATACCCCCTGAGCATCTCTGGAATTTTGACGAGAAGGGGATTCAAATGGGTGGGGGGAGGAAAAATACCAGTCGGGTGTTTCTCTACTTTCGCAAGTACCGGAACCGCTACAAAATCAGCAGCGACAACCTGGAGTTGGTAACAGTGGTGGAATGTGTGAACGCGGCTGGACAGTCAATACCGCCGTCGTTTGTTCTCTCAGATGGGCCCATGCCGAATTTGACCAAGCTCCCGGCTGGTTCAATCAGCAGGTATGTTCTTCGGTGAAGGATAGAATTGAAAACTTACTTTGTTTCTTAGTGTTGCTAGTTCACCGTCCGGCTGGACCGACGACGAGCTCACGCATGAATGGATCAAAAATGTTTTTATCCCGCAAGCTCGCGAAAAGTGTGTCGACCCATCCAAGCCAATCGTTCTAATTTGCGATGGGCACGGGTCTCATGAGACTCCGGAGGTTCGACGAACTGTATACGAAGTTGAAGATCTCACAATCATTATTCTTTGCTTTCCGTCGAAATGTACACACAAAATGCAGCCCCTCGATGTTGTTGTCTTTACCCACAGCCAGCGGCAATGGCGCGAACATTGTGACGAGTGCGTTCATCGTGGCATTGTCATGAACCGATACAACATCATCCAAAACTACCTTGAAGTTCGCAATAAGCACCTTTTCCCCGACCTCATCCGCACATCTTTTGAGAAGACTGGGCTCTTTCCGCTCAATCGTAACGTCTTCCGTGAGGAGGATTTTGCACCCAGCAAAGCGACATCCACCACAGCTTGGACACCAGACAGCTTCCCAGATGAAATCCCGAGTTCGGATCCTGCCATTCCCACTGATGACGAAGAGGAAGCAGCTGGAGACATCGCGGTACCATCGAAGAGGAAACAAACCATTCTCAATCTCAATCTCATGTCAGATGATGACGAAGACGATTCAGACTCGGAGGGGGATGCTGATTACAGAGAGGATGATGGGTTGGAAGGCTCAGAACCCGAAGGGAGTGATGGAGGCTGCGAGGACGATTTTTTGGATGGTGAATTGGATATCACAGAGGCTACCCTGCGCCGTACCCGGTTCTCCACCCCCAGCGAATACCTTAAGCCCGACGAATTGATTACCCAATGTCAACGCACGATGGCAACAATGCAAGCAACTCGGGACGAAAACAAATCAAACGAGGATTTACTGGAAGAGGTGGCAGGGCTGCGACGGCTTGTCAATTCATTGGCCGATGCTCTGCAGATGCAACACGCGATCGCAATGGCTTCAGACGCACACAACACGCTCATCAAACGTGAACTTGGTCTAGTCCGAACTCAGCTCGAGAACACTCGGAGACAGTCAACTCGCGGCTCAACAAAAATCAAGGCAAGATTCTTGACATTACCCGAGCTGAAGGAGGCGTTTGAGGCTGAGGAGGCAGAACGGGTAGAAAAGGAGCGGATTGCGGCTGAAAAAGAGGCACGGAAGAAAGCCGATGAGGCGGAACGAGAAGCTCAAATTCGGTGCGAGGCAGAGTCCAAGGTTTTTTCTCTACCATTATCATCTTATAAGCTGAAGGACGAGCTTCGTGCACTCGCTCGTGCCCTTAACTTATCTGATCAAGGAAATGTAGCAGAAATTCGCTCAGCAATCCGTTCTCATCTTGACGAGAAAGCTGATGAACTTCAATCTAACCCACGCTTTGTTGGCCTTTATGCCAACAAGCGGCGTCGGGGTGAGCAACTTCAAGACCAAAATGGGGGCATCGACCTTTCTTCGACTCACGGCTCACTTTCCACTCCTTTCGGTCAACCTACCACCACCGGATCTTCCTCCATCTCAGTTTCCGCACCCTCAGCCATGCATTCGGGTACACCGGCGGACGCTGACATGGATCATTTCGCCCATTTCACCCAGACCCATCCGAGTCAGCAAGATCTGACTTACCACTATCAATATCAATATGCAACTCCTCCTAATAGTTTGGCTTACCCCCCGCACAACTACTATTTACAGCCAACAGGTAGCTATTCTAACCCGCCGTCCACATACTATTCTTTGCATCACCCCCAAGGGAGTACTCCTCATTAATTTCCGCTCTCTTTCTAAGGTATCTTCTAATATTAATGCTTCATTTCATTTATCAGTAGGTACAACTGCTAATGTACATTCTCTGCCCCGGGCTGCCTGACAATGCCGCCTCCAGCCTCCAGAGTCCCGATCAAATGTACGATCAGCTGGCTTTGAATGAATGTCACAGTCACATGTGACATGTACGAACCCCTGATAGTTACGAACCTCTGATTGATGATAGTACTCATACTTACTGAGGCGTTATATTACGTATCATAGGCACGAAACCAATCAGCGCCTTCGGCCTCCTCCACACCGTCCACACCCAACGTAAAGAAATAGCAAGTGTGAGTATGGCGAAGTACCCCAAACTCGAAGCGGAGCTCAAGGCTTTCGAAATGGGAGAGAAAAATGGGGGTGTTATGGCGCTTTTGCTTGATACGCTGCTTGACCTTGATTTGATCAAGGAGCAACTCCGAGTTGGGAAATCCCAGTCTTCTGGATTGAGGACGAGGAGCGAGTTGGAGGTGGAGGAGAGCGCGTGATGAACATTGAGCGCTCTGAGAGGATGCGAGGGGTAGGAGATTTTTTGATGAAAGGATCCGATGAATGGGAAGCCAGGAAAGAGACGGGACGAATCGTCCTGTGTATGACGAATTAATTTCTAGATCTGAGGACATTCATCAAATGCACACAGAGAGTATTGCGGGGTATAAGTATTGTTGCTTTCGTGAACTATATCGGAACGAGGAGAGTCTGAGACGCCGGCCTGCTCAGACCTACAGATCTGAGGCGCGCAATCGCAGTAGCAGTTATAACGATTCAAGCGGGTGAAGTGAAGTACACTTGCCACTACTACGAAACGGAAGGCGGCAAAACGTGGTGCGCAAAGGATTAGGAGGCTGGGTCGACGAACGTTGTAGAGAGGGCTTCTGAAGGGAGCGGCAATAGTAGGGATATGTAGGAATGTATCACTTCGGGTGAGTAAGTTGCTGGAAGGATCCCCTGTGTCGATCATAGATATGACAAGTGAATTTGGGCACTATGATCGGAATATGGCGGTATCGAGGGACAGAAACTGAGCTGGAGACAAAGATGGGCGAGACTCATAGATGGATGAGAGCGTGGGAGGGTATGATCGGAAAAGGCCGGCCGAGGCCGCAGACTCGGATGCCGCGTGTATTGGCGCAATCCTGAGGTGTAAATGCCTCGGTAACAAGTGAGAACCCGCAAGAATCTGTCCTGGAACTTGAAGATACCCTCCACGGTACGAATGTCGGGTTCCCTCCGAAGCTCGCTACCAATATCCTCGAAGCGCTTCCTACCAATCCCGTCTAGAGCTTTCTGGGAGGGGCAGTGTTGACTCGGGGCAGTAGGTTCTTGCAATTAATCACCAAGATGGTCATTCCTAAGCAACGGTCAAAGCGCTGTGCTCTCCTGGCAGTTTCCGTTCTATACATTGGGATTCTTTTTGTGCTTGAAAACCTCAAGCAGGTCAGTAAATCTCCATTTTGATGAGCATGCCCCAACAGCTCACCAGATACAAAGCCTCAAGTGAGCGGAGAGTCGAGACCTTCCAAGTTCAAAGGCACGTATTACAGCTCGACTAGGATCCTATTACGAGTAACCAAGTCTACCCGGTCCCTTTGACCCCAAGATAGATGGTGAAAGTGAGCGCGACCCTGGTTGGATCCTGGCCCCCGCGTTTCACTCGAGAATCTGCAAAGATCTCCCACAGTACGTACTTCATTATAAGACCTACAAGAGAGTCACTGGAGCCTGGACTGGTACCACAATCACACTCGGGAACGTTCACATCCTTACAGACTAGAGAATGCCCAGTAAAACTAGGCTCATCGGAGCTCTAGTTGGACTAAAGCTCCGACTTTGTTGCTTTCGTGGCATCTTGATTGCAACAATCGTATCCCTGTTTTTCCTCACTGTTGCCAGAGAAGGGGTGTGGAATCCGGGGGCAAATTTCTCTGCCTTGAGCATAACACTCCTCCATCATCTTGCAAGGTAGGCCCCGGACGTCCTCCCTATGAATATCATTGACCTAAGTTTTAGTGCCATCGGGCCGGGGGTGGTGCCGCTACCTGTGTGGACGGATATCGTGTTGACTGCTGGAGAACTTGGCGGTGAGCTGCGCTTCTTACTCCAATCCCAGGAATCAAACATCCTCTGAAGTTGTAATCTGCCTCAAGCGACTATTTTCTTCACGGTTGACGCATTTTCTGGCATGTGGTTGCCAGCCCCAATGGGACCTCCTTTAAGCCAATTATCTCTAGCAATACTCCTCGGGTTTTCACTTCTTATAAAAGTCCTTCAAGTTTACCTCACAGGTTCGCCTAGCAACACCTTATCCCGCCCCGTTGATCTTCTAGCCGGCGGAAGCGCCACTCCTACCCATGGAGACATTTTCGGAACAAGTTTCTTTCGAGCCGTTCTTGGAGTCAAGCTCTGGAACAGGGTACTTCCGTAAGCTGACCCTTTCCGATAAAACTCTTCCAACCAAACTCACACTCCTCGGACGATCAAAGAGGGGAAGGCCGATGGGTGGCACTGTTGCGAGGCACCTTGGCCTTGGCAGCAATTTCTGCATTGTCGATCTTTGGTGTAGTTGCAGTCTTCATTGGCCCTCTGACAGAGGTAGATCTGATGCCTGTAAGGGAGTACCGAGCTCTCATGGATGTCTACGATGGAAGATTGCGCGGGTTGGCGTGGCAAGTCATTGTGGTAAGCCGTTTGTCGATTTTCCAGCGTGGCCGAAGCAGAATGGATGGTTAATTTCTATCTAGGCGCAGCAGTTCAAAGCATATACGCCCAATTTAACCGAGGCGATTACAATCTCATCACCTTCAAATGACGACGCTCGACTGAATTGTCCCGAAATCAAACGAAACTTTTACTCCTTTGACGACGAGCATACTATCTTAACTCGACCGTCCGGCCCAGCTGTCACCCAACTCGTCGTTTTCAAATGCGGTACGCACTAGACTTTTCCAGTATGACCCAAATGCGAGTTGATGGTTGCTCAGAAGGGAAGCACTTGAGCTCACGAGTTTCCATCGACGGCATGAGCTATCATAAACCACGGGACCTGGTTGTTAGCGTCAACTTCACCGGCATCCGTCCCCAGAGTAATGCCTTTGGCCCTGGTCAATCCATCCATCCCAAAGCACTCCAAGTATACGCTGGACTCGTCGATGATTCCCCAAATATTTTCGCAACAGCAACTCAGCCGACTGTCTTACTGCCAGGAATGAACTTCCTTGGTCTTGTCACTTCGAGCACAAGAAAGCGTTTTCGCCAACCGAAGTTCTCCTCTTTTGGGTTCTTCGACGTAAGGTTGCATTAGCCCTGCAATGTTTCAGCTCGGACTGACAAAATCCTATTTAGACCTACGACACCTTTACGGTTGCGGAGATGAATGTCCTTCCTCTGAACGGTATGATGGGAGAATATCAGCCCACTGACCCCGATATCTCCACTCTCCATCTTACTTACCAAGGCCCACCATTCGAATGGAAGATCGTCCAAGACTATCGAGAAAAATCCGTTCTTGCTGGTTTCTCAGCTGTAGGAGGTCTCGGCTCCTTCTTCAGCCTCCTCTGCGCAGTCCTCTTCGGCACCTCTCTTTTTTCAATCGTCCTCCGTCAGTCTCCTCCATTCATTTCGTATCAGTCACAAGGTACTCATACAGGCATTACGTATCATCAGGTGCGAAACCATTCAGCGCCTTCGGCCTTCTACACAGCGTCGATACCCAGCGCAAAGAGATAGCCAGTGTCAGCATGACCAAGTACCCCAAGCTCGAAGCGGAGCTCAAGGCTCTCGAAACGGAAGAGAACCGCGGTGTCATCGCACTGTTGCTTGATACTCTGCTCGACCTTGATTTGATCAAGGAACAACTTGGCAAATCCCAATCCTCTGGACCTCGGACTCGTAGCAACCTGGAGGTGGACGAGACCGCCTGATGAGCCTCACTCTGCTATGCACCCGAGCCCGTCTACTTGTAGAGCTTTCTGGCTTCGAAGGGCAGTGTTGAAGATGGTCATTGCGAAGCAACGGTAGAAGCACCGTGTTCTTTTGGCAGTTATTCATTGGGATTCTTGTTGTGCTTGGAAGCCTCAGTCAGGCTGGAGGGCAGTAAATCTCCATTTCGATGGTATCATACCCAAGCAGTTCACCAGATACAAAGCCTTGAGTGAGTGGAGTGCATTACAAGTACCAATCTATATATCTGAGGGCGTTTCATCAAAGACACACAGAGAGTATTGCGTATATATATCCCTACGACCAACTCGTGTACCAGAGTTTGCTTTCAAAATCAAGTCCGAGGTAGCTGAACCCACTGAAATCAGCGGGATCCTGGTCACCCACCTCTTGCTCAGCATCAACTCGTATACGAGTGAGAACCCACAAGAAGCTGTCCTGAAACTTGAAGATACCCTCCACGATCCGAAGGTCGGGTTCCCTCCGAAACTCGCTAATAGTATCCTCGAAGCGCTTCCTACCAATCCCGTCCAGAGCTTTCATTCTTGTTCCGTTGGGATCGCAATAAACATCCAAGGCGAATAGGGAAGGGGCGACGTCTAATGAGGCAGGGCCATTGAGGATGTTGAACGAGATAATCAAGTCGTTCAGCGGGACATGCGGATAATCCTTCTCATGGAGAGCATGGATCTCCGGCAACTTTTCTCGATATGTGTTAGCAACGACGGACACATGGAATAATCGGGTAGGCGCCTTGATCCAAGTTTTCTTCCACCTCCGTTCTGCCAAACGAAAAAGAGGGGGTTAATCAGCAAGGGACCAGGCCTTTGATCTGAGGAAACCGACCGATGTATTCTCTCCGTAGCCCACCGCAGTCGTGCCGATGACAGGTCTTCCAATCGTCCCTCTGGCATTCTCTCGAACAGTACACCACGGAATGGCAGCTCGAACAAGTTTGTTGTTTCATTTTCGTACTCCGGCTTCGCAGAATCATATCTTCATGCTGATTGAACATCAGCGGTGGGGTAGTTAGTAGACGTGAATGATCGGATGATTTTGGGCGAGACCTACATACCTTTGGGTTATCGCAAAAGACAGGTTGCGGATTACGCAACTTGGCACTAAAAGCGTGCCAAACTTTTTCTTTGGAGCGAAAAGCCTTGAGAGTCACATTCCAGGTCGTTGTTGTCCAGTGCACCGAGTCGATCTCCGGATCCAGGACCTGTCCTACTGGCCGCTGGAGCCTGGCGCACCGTGGTTTCGCCAAATCGATGGAGGAAAGCGAGTCGTTCATCTCCTTCAAGACGGCGGGGAAGATACCTTGGAAAGCCAACCAAGAAGCAATGGACATGCAGCCAGTTATGTACGCGTGGACCCTTGAGTCGGGAGCCGACTTGACGTCGGGACCGTGAATCAGCGCATTCGCCAGGAAGGGGAGCACACCGCCTCGAACCAGTTGCAACGCTCCATTTACAGGATGTATTCCGGGGATGTTCGTCCATTCAAGTATGTTCGATTTCACGATGGCGATGGCCAATCCATAGAGGTGAGAGTCGCCGGGTGTCCTGAGTTTCTCGGCGATGGAGGAGATGCCAGACATGAATCGGTATATGAAGGGCGTATCCGCCAAGGCTGAACGGTTGACGACAGACTCGCCAGAGATGATAAACTCACTGACCATTTCAACGAGTTGCTGGTAATTTCGCAAAACAATAAGAGGGTTGCCTTTAGGTGCTTCGCAGGCCTCTTTCATCCTTTCCGCGCGGGCCATTGCAGTAACCAAAAAACGACGCGTCGCCAAGTACGTCCCACCATCCCGAGATAGGTTCTCCATCACACGAGATTTTGCGTCCTTGGAATTTTCCGTGTATTCGCAAAAGAGGAGGTTGATGAGGCAGACGTGGCGTTGAGCCCCCCAGTCCATTTCAGCCGTGAATAGAAGGCTTCGAGTGCACGGATCCAACACAGTCCAGAGGAGAACAACCAATTCAGCAGCAGAGCTTGAAGCTTGGAGAGCACCTTTCACGAGGTCGTGGTGGGCCATGAGGAGCCGGAATAGCACTGCAGCGTTCATGATACATCGACGGATGGTTTGTTGCGGCTCTGGAAAAAGATGGGCGATGCGGGGAATTTGGCGTATACACAAGGTCATCCAGGAGGTAATACCGTCGAGATGCTCGAGAAAAAGGCGCGAAAGCGGTTCTCGCAAATGGGTGAGGTCGACCATATCTGCGGCAGAAATTGCTTGGCACAAACCCAAGAGGCAAGTTGAAACAAATTCAAATTGATCGACGTCGAGCCCCGTCTGCGGCTGAGTTTGCGTTGTCAGATGAGCTAGGAGAACCTTCGTCGCCTCGATGGTATTGCTAGGAGGCCAGATGGCGACTAGTGTCAGCAAGCAACGTTTGGAACCACGCTGAACCTGCAAAAGCAACTACGCAATTTCACAAATTGAGCTCCCCTATTATAGAATCGATTCAACTGCTCACGTTCTGAATATCTGCGACCGATCTTAGAGACATTTGATTTCTAGAGGGAGAGACAGAGGCAGAGAGAGAGGTGATTTGGAATGGAGGGTGGATAAAACGCCTAGTCAGCCACAAACAGGCCAGGCCATCACCATCGCGGCACCTCGTTCGAGAATCTCATCCAGTCTGGGTCTAGTCGGTAGCGCGAATCAGTTCACGCTGAATTTTTGAAACGCTTCTTCGGGATCTGGCCCTGGACGATGACTTTCATGCGGGCCAGTTGACTGTTGCAAAACTGAAGGTTGAGAAGACAAATATTAAACGTACAGCACGCGGAGACTCGACTCTGAAAGGTTGACCTTTGAACCCTACATGCTGCATAGGGTCACAGCCCCATCCTCGTGCCCGAGTGCAAACATCCCGGTCTCCTCATCATAATCCATGCAAGTCCAATCCTCCCTTTTCCCGTTGGTCTTCATCTCGAACGGCTTCAGCACTATCGGCTCGTCAGCTGTAGCACGCCCATAGTACGATGAGCTCTTCCGGATTCCGGGTCCCAAGTCATAATCCAATTAGCGCACCTGAAACTAAGCTCCCATCCGTATCACCCCGAAGTGCCGAATCCCACAATACGGCGCCCATCACATACTCCTTTTCCCTCTCATCTTCTGAAGGAAGCCTCGGGGGCTCCAGCTCCGGCACGATATAAGGCATCGTGACCATCCCCTCCGCCACTCCCCTCCATGGCTTAGGCTTCACCCATAAAGCAGTCCCGCACTTCCCGAGTCGTATTCCTGTCGCTACGAGACGCCCACGGCTGGTGGGTATTGTTGCTTTCAATCGAGGGGGGAAGAGGTACGGTGGGGACTGCGTTTCTGGCGGATCTTCAAGTTCTGGCGGACTCTGTCGATAGTAGTCTGGGTTGAAGGGGAGGTCGTAAACTCTTAAATTGATATCGTCTTGGGGCCGCCATGGATCGCTGCCCTCCCGCATAATAATCTTGCACGATTTCAGGTCATTTGACAGGGAGATGCACATCCCATCTTGTGTACCGTACTCGAATTTGGAGAGAGGTCTGTGCGCCATTGCGTTTTCGTGGTATCCAGGATGCAGTTCAGGCATGGCGAAGAGGGATAAAGATAGGAACCGGGCAACTAGAACGCTTTCATGGGCGAAGACGACTTGATGAACGTATTTGGCTCGGAGAGAATCAGAATCGTCACCGTCGTCGTCGTCAAGCAGAGCGTAGCCGGAAGTGGCCCAATTGAAAATCGCAGTCTTGGATTTGGCATCGCAGAGGGCTACGAGATCGCCTTTGAGCGCTATAGGCGATAAATTTGTCTCCAGTGAGCACACAGTTTCGAAAGAGAAGGATGGTGTGAGCTTGAGAAACTCGACCGTGTGTTGTCCTCTATTCTCCAGTGTTATCGAGTCCGAGAGGGGCGACAGGGAACAAAAGGTACGCACTCCGCTGTCACCATTCCCACCGCAACAGTCACTTGGGATTCACTATCCTGGTTCACCGCAATATTTTTGAACAAGACCCCTCTCCGACCCCATTCGCCCATCGGATCCCCAACCTCGTTCACCATCCAGACTCTGAGGACCGACCAGATCTTCTTCGACACTGTCAGCATAAGGTTGTGACCATGAATCCCGTGAGGAAGGAAGAACACTTCGCGCACAGAGACACTGTCGTTGTGAGCCTTGAAGATCCTGACCTTCTCACATGTATAGAACACGCGAGGGTCGAAGTCCCCTTTGGCCATCGAGACCCATTTTTGTGTAACGCGGTACGAATTGAAAGCGGCGCGTTCAAGCTCATGCGTCGACATTGACGCGAAGCGAGCTGAGCTTGGGAATGGGTACCCCTTCGAGATAACATGGTTATCACACTGAGAAATCCAGATGCTGCGCTCTGTCGACAGGCTACAGAGGGCTTTACATGTCTGTCGGTCTCTAAGTTGACCGACGTGGAGCAAGAGTGATTCAGTCGAGCTCACCAGGAGAAGATTGAAGACGTCTTGGGGAGTGAGAAATGAGATGATGAGAAATTTGAGGTCGCTGGAAAGGCACTGGAAGTCCATTTTGACTAGCTGAACGGAAAGAGGGAGTGGACATGATGAAGCAAAGGCAGAGACGATGATGCATGTTGGAGATTGCCATCAGACGATAAGATGCGATATGATATTGTATCATAAAGATAAGATAAGATTTCAATAAAAATCAAAGCAAGCCCCTGTCCGCGATTTCCGGACATACTGCCAACATACTGCTGGGGACTAGAAGGCCACATTGAAGTGGCTTTTCCATCGTCGTTCATTCATTATGCAGAACCCACAACTCCCCATGGCGATGCTTTATCTCTCTGCGCTGTCTCACTGCCAGTCTGACTCTCGTAATCCTGCCATGTTCTCTGCAGCTTTGGTGCCATCCCGCGAAACCCATCTGGAGGACCCTCAACTCCGCCGCATGTCCAAAGTTCTCGACGCCTTGGTCTTTTTTCTGCCTTCCACCAAGGATCGCGTATTCGCACTGTCCCTGGAGGTCGGAGAGCGTGTTACGATCTCTGTTGCTGGCAACGACGACGAGCATTTCCTGCCGGCGTTTGGCCATACACCAGATGCGATGATCCAGTCCGTCTGGGACGCTCTACGCTCCATTGCATCCGAGCCTGAAAACACTGCCCGCGTGAAGGAATTGGTTGGGTATCTATTCGAGCGCCACGAAACGAAGATGCGGGCTCGATTCAACAAACGGAAGGAACAGTGCAGGCTATTTTTCGAGCTGGTTAACGATCCAGCATTCCTGTCCCAGCGCACGCCAGAACAGCGGGAGTTTTTCAAGGCCGCTGAGAAAATCTTCAAATTCACGGCTCGGGTCTTCGAACTTCCCCCAGAAAAAAGGAAGGAAGCGTATTACGGCTTGCATTGCCGCTTGGAACAATACCGGCCCTCCTATTCCAAGGGCAAACATGCGTCCTACATCTGGCGTGATTTGGAGTTGAAGATCCAGGAAAGACGTATGTAGGACACGTCTTCGTGTTTCGCGGACGTTGATCACTTTCTGTTACCAGTTACATCCTCTTCGTAATTTGATCTCGTGCTTCACATCGACAAGCTACTGTCTCCTTCGATCCACGCCGCACGCTTGTTCAAGACTGCTCGCAACAACGTCTTTGAGAGGATTATTCGACTCCCTCTTGATGTCATTCGTGTCCCCACTCACCCTGCACCGTTGAAAGCTCTGGATCCGCCGTCAGACCAGGCCGAGATCCGTTCATTTCTCGCCGATTGCTATGGGGAGTACCCATCCGAAGACGAGTCTGTCGTGCTTCAAGTTCTGGAAGACAATTCGACCAATATATTCCACAAAATCATGTCACACTCCAACCTCAATATCCAACCCCCGCACTGTGAATGTACTCTTGTGCACCACCTTCACTCCCTCGGGAACTCGGCCAGGCCTTACCCTTATATCGCAGTCTCCAGACTATCGTGTTTATTCTGCGGCCTTTATCTTGCGGCATGCCGGAAGTACGGCGGGGTCCAGAAAACCATCGACGGGCAGGGTTTGGGGAAGGAAAGCCTCATTCAGTTTCAAACTCGAGGCTGTCATCCGGACGTTATTCACTTACTGGCATTGCCAACCGGGCCAGCCACCGCCGATCTGGATGCTTTTGTTGAGAGGGATATGTTGGATGCGGTGAAAGGGATCGTGAAGGTTGTTTTGCGTGACTTCGTCTCCGCAGAAAGGAAGCGGAGGTTGTCACAGAGTACCGCGGGTTCGGATGGTTCGTCTCCAATTGGAGCATTCGAAGGTAAGTCCCTTGTATATCACACGCGCTCAAACTGATCAATCGCTGCTACAGAGGATGAGGAGTCGAAAATATTTTTCCGGGATTTGGACGAGGAATGACTGCAGCCACTGTTCCCTAGTACTTAAGTCACTGATAGATTTGGAGTGTTCCTTTAGCCAACGCTGAGCTTGAACTTGCAAACTATACAACCCGTGGTGTACTAAGCAATAAAAACAGACAACAAAACGACGAGAAATGAGACGACGACCCAAAGGAATCCGGCCATGAGAGCCAGTCTCCACGAGGAGTCAGCCTCTGGTTGAGGAGACGTAGTGATAACAGGAAGATCATCGACAATGGGGAGATCAGACTCGGGCTGAAACGTCTGCGATACATTGACCTTCGAGGTACTAGATGCTGGAGGAGATGGCGTTGAGACGACTTGATTATCTCCTGATCCAGATGCTGACAGGATTTCGGGCGAGAAGGGGGATGATCCATTTTCTGGTCCAAAGCAAGTGATTGCCGCAAGAGGAGACGAATCCAATGGATCGTCGAAAAGCCCTTGACACTAGGGGAAAAATTCCCATACCTCGTCAGCAAAATCGATGAAGATGTGATGAATAAGATCTAAATTAATCCTGT
>JAMZDL010000280.1:0-22784 GCA_027579765.1 Candolleomyces efflorescens
CAGACCGTTAACAACGGGGTTTAAGCAATGTGGGCTGATGCATATAGTACAGGTGTAACTGACCATATGCCCTGAACCCTCAGGCTCGAAAACCCGCTGTCGCTGCCCTCGATCGCGAGCGAACTCGTCAAATTAACGAAGAACGGAAGGAGAAGGAACTCAGCCGTGAAGTTGCGCTTTTATCGAAAGCGACTGTGGAGGAGACGATAGATCAGGATGCTCCGCTTCCCCGAAGTGTTAAGGAAGCATTGGAAGGGTTGGAGAGCGAGAGATGGTTGGAGGCGATATTGGAAGAGTTGGAGACGTTGAAGCGGATGGGGACTTGGGAGATGGAGGAATTACCACCAGGACGAGAGGCTGTAGGGTGCAAATGGGTTTTTACGAGGAAATACGACGAGAAGGGTGTCGTCATTCGCTACAAAGCACGTCTCGTTGCCCAAGGATTCTCTCAGCGGCCTGGCATGGATTTCGACCTCGACTCAACCTATTCCCCTGTCATGCGTTACGAAACGCTTCGTGCAACAATCGGACTTGCCGCCATTCACCGCTGGAAGCTTTTTCAACTCGATTTCAAGAACGCGTACCTAAATGGGCGACTCGACGAGGAGATTTATATGAAACAGCCACCAGGCTTTGGCGACAACACTAACCGTGTCTGCCGACTTCGACGATCGCTATACGGACTCAAGCAGGCAGGAAACGTCTGGAATCGCGAGTTTAACACTGCGATAAAGGACATTGGCTTCACTCAACTCCGATCCGACAACTGCTGCTTTATTCGTCGAAAGGGCGCAACGACAACGATACTGTTGCTCTGGGTCGACGATATATTGGGATTTACGAATTCGGATGATGAAGTGGACGATATCGCGGAGGGATTAGGGAAGAAGTTCGAGATTAAGGTCATGGGACGACCAGGTATGCTTCTTGGCATGAAAATCTCCCAAAGCGACGACAACTCCATCATCACTATCTCCCAATCTCACTACATCGACTCTATCATCAAACGATTTGGCTTAGAAGATGCCAACTCGGTCACTACTCCCCTCGATCCAAATGTCAACCTCGACTACGACGATCCCCCATCCATTCACAACTCGAACGACCCTCGAGGATCATCATATTATGCAACGGCGATCGGTTCCCTCTCATATGCTTCATTGGGAACTCGATCTGATATTACGAACGCAGTCTACCGACTTGCTCAGTTCACGCGGGACCCAAAACCGAAACATTGGACCGCCGTGAAGCGAATCTTTCGTTACCTTAAAGGGACGAAGGATTTACAACTTACCTTTGGTGGCCCCGATCAAGATTGGACCACCAATATCAACTGCTACTGCGATGCTGATTGGGCTTCAAATGCCGATCGGAAATCCATTAGTGGTTACGTTTTCACCCTTGCTGGAGGGGCTATCGCTTGGAGCTCGAAGAAGCAGACTTCTGTCGCTCTTTCGACTGCCGAAGCAGAGTATGTCGCTGCTACCCACGTAGCTAAGCAGACACTCTGGTTCCGAGCTCTATTCGACGAACTCGGATATCCACAACCCTCTCCTTTCACCATCTTCACCGATAACCAAGCCGCAATTGCCATCGCTCACCATCCTGAATTCCACTCACGTACCAAGCACATCGACATCGCACTCCATTTCCTACGTGATCTCGTACAGGACGGTATATTGAACACAGTCTACATCAATACCCGCGACAATCTTGCCGACATCTTCACCAAAGGTCTTCCTCGACCTGCTCACCAAGATTTTGTTCAACGCTTAGGTTTATTAGATCCAGGATACGAGATCATGGAGGGGTGTTGAGATCCACTTCGGAATCTCATAGGTTGCGGACGTCGTGCATCCACACGATGATCTCGCATCCACTTTCTATCTCCTTAGTTTACTCTGGTAGTTATTTCCCCCGACCGCAGTACATAGATTGTATATAAGTGTGTCGTACTTGATCGAATATACTTCATAGTTTTCGTCACCTACTTACCTGGTTTCAACAATACTGGTCATTGTTAGGACAACAGCGCTATTAGCCCCCGGGGAAGGTACTTAGTTTCGATCGGCTGCAGTTGTGATGAACGGAGAACGTTGCCAAACAACCCTTCCGAGTCACACTTACTACCGAGATCAGCAGAAACACTTCATTCATCACCACTACTTTGACCACTTGGCGGCCGATTAGCATTGGTATGGCTATCGGGACCATGTCTGGGCCCGCAGCCGCGGCATTAGGGGCCTTGACAGAGAACCAAATCGCGTTCCTTCAATCGCTACCGAAAGCCGAGCTACACGCCCACTTGAACGGATCGATCCCCCTGACTACATTGGAAGAGCTGGCCCAAGAATACACCCCATCCCCCGGAGGCATTTCAACCAAATATATTCAGCAAACAATAGAAACGTTCAAGCTTGGACCCAAGCTGGACAAAATTGGGGATTTCTTCTCACTTTTCCCCGTCATATACACCCTCACATCAACCCCGGAGGCTCTTCGACGCGTAACACGCGCGGTTTTGTCTAGCTTTCTTGACGGAGGCTCACCACAGTGCCACTATCTAGAGCTTCGGACAGGTCCTCGGCAAACAGAGGCCATGTCGAGAGAGGATTACATGCGAGTCGTACTGGAGGAAGTGGAACGCTATGACGAGGATCGGGCTGGCTTGATCTTGACGTTGGACCGTACCAAAGGGCCGGAGATCTGGCAAGAGTGTCTAGAGATTGCGCTTAAACTGAAGAAGGAAGGTCGCAGACTCTTAGGCGTTGATCTCGCTGGCGATCCACTGAAGGCAGACATCTCGATTTTTCAATCTTTCTTCGCAGAGGCACGCGAGGCAGGCTTGGGTATTACGCTCCATATAGCAGAGGTATGTCAACCGCGCCTACACCCGTAATTCAGACCCTTGCCAAATTGGTTTGCTCCAGACACCTGCCAATACGGACGAGGAAACCTTGAAATTACTATCATACCATCCGGATCGCCTTGGCCATGCGACTTTCTTGAATGAGGAAGCCATCAAGATTGTAATGAAGGAAGACACCTGCATCGAAATCTGCCTCAGTTCAAACTTGTTGTAAGTCCTCGTATTCAAGTTCTCGGTAATACATTCAACGTCAACATTGTCTAGATGTAAAACCGTCTCTGATCTAGAGACCCATCATATTCGACAGTATCTCAAATGCGATCACCCCATTGCAATATGCGTGAGTACGCTATCGTCTGCGCAAAAAAGTCATTGCTCAAGTTGTGGTGTCGCTACTACAGACCGATGATGCTCTTCCTTTCAGAACTACGCTGTTAGCAGAGTATGCTCTTCTTCTGGCGGCGCCTCCCTATGGCTTAGGCCTCTCAGAAGCTGAAGTTCGTAGAGTCGCGGAGATGAGTCTGCAATCAAGGTTCAAGGTGCTCAAGAGAGCACTCTAGAGCGCCTGGCAATCTCAAGAACGTTCGTTCGCTGTATCACTCCCGAGTAACGGACCAGTCAATTTGTTATCATACTTGATACTCATCTCTACTCAGTCGAGTGTGTCCATTTATCGTCTTCCTAGAACCTGATTTCTGTCGTCTGCGTAGCCTCCGTGACCATCATTCGCTCCACGGACGGGTGAGAAGTCTGGTTGACGCAACCCTATTCGAGTCCCTCTTAATTAACACCTTGAGAGATTTCTTCCCTCTCACAAACAACCCGGAACGAAACATGATTGGGACCCCCCTTCCGCCCGAAATTGAGCGAGCAATTTTCGACATCTTCCTCTCCGAAAATCCTCGGTACGGTACCATCGTCATTCGCCTTGCTTAGCGCTTTCGAGATTGGTCAGTCGGTATGAGCGTTCCTACCACGTTGCGGTATCTGAAAACACTTTGGCGATGATGCTCGTAGGTACGAATACCTCCCGTATAGGGTCGTCAATCTCCTGAGGGGAGAAAGGCGCTTCTTCAATATCAAGGACGAAGATATTCAACCGCCCTCCGTGCAATACATCGGCCACTATATCCACCATATACTTCTTGGAGACGATCTGGATGTCGAATCTATCACCCACACCCTCCAACTGTGCCCAAACCTCCATAACCTAGGGCTCTGGTCCCCCCACTCCATTACAAACTTCTTCCCTGTCCTTCAGACGCTCGGATTGCGGGAACTATCCACGAAGATGGCTTTACTTTCTCCAGAGGAGTTTCACTCCCCCGCCTTTAGCTCTCTCACCCACCTCGATATGATGGACTATGATTCGAACAAATGGCCCCACTGGAAAGCGCTAGGCTCGCTTCCATCCTTGACCCACCTCGCCTTAACCACCTCCAATTCCATGAACCCCTTCATGATCCAGCCCATCATCGACCAATGCCAGAAACTCGAGGTTCTGATTTTGATATCGACAATCATGACGGGAGCTGGAGGGTCCCCTGTGGGTAACTCGATCCGCTCGCAGTCAAGGTTGAGAGACCCTCGATTGGTTTGCTTTTCCATGTTCAGGTTCAATGAGAATCATTGGGTGAGGTGTGCGAAGGGTAATAGCATCTGGAGATCAGCTGAGAGGATCATCCAGGGAAGGAAAGGTGAGTTTCGTGCCTCGCGTGAAGGACTGCGGGAGCTAGCTGAAATGTCCACACACTTGCAGATGGTTCTATTGCTTACCTCGACACGTACCGGTGGATTAATGAGGCGCTCTTCTGCTTCACTGGTCGGCTGTATTAGCTTGTGGATAGTGGCAAGGTGGCTAATGAAATGAGGGTTGTCCCACAGCGCTCGTAACCTTTTTGGGCAGTCGAAAAAGCATGGCACATCCAGAGGTGCGCTCATCGTAATGCGAAAAGGAGTCCACAGGGTCTCATCCTCGATTCCAGTAAGGTAAAAATACACGAAGAAAGAGTAAAATACAAGAAATACCAAAGAGAAATGGCAAGAGAAGGAGGACGGAGCCCGAATGGCTTGGGTTCGTTCACCGTCTGTCGGTTTTTCCACCCTTGCGCTTTCCAGCGAAGAGATGTTTTGGCTAGATAAGAAGGCCGAAACACTTAGTACAAGTCCCATATACGGAGGGGCGGATAAACGTACCATCTTGACCTTGATGGCACGATCGGATTCACCAGCTTTCGCCAGCATGTTCCGTGGCCGTTGTGCGAGATTACGCATTTTAATGGCTTTCGAGTATTGCTGCAGCCAGAATGTAAGAACCCATCGATCGAGGAATGATACGAATGGAAACATACCCGCTCGTCCTTGAGACCAGCCGTCTGCCTATCAGTCGCAGGAATACGTTTAGTGACCACCCCTCCAGAAACCGTCTTCTGCTTCTTAGCGGCCTTGACCCCCTCATCAACGTCCATATCCTCATCCTCATAATCATCGCTATCCTCGTCCTCGTCCATAGCCATATCCTCCTCCTCACGCTGCCTCTTCCGCTTAGCACCCTGGATCTTCGCCAACATCTCTGCGCGCTCCTGGATACGACTAGGATCGTACCCAGCTTTCGTGAGCTCGTCTGTGAGCTCCGTGAGCGTCCGCAAACCGGCCGTACGTGGCAGTTTCGCGGTGTTCTTGGTACCCTTCTTCCCGCTCTGTGCGAGGATTTTGTGTTGGTTGCGCTCAACCATTTCAACGGCTTCACGTTCGTCATCAGAGTCGAACATCTCCTCCTCGCTGTCGTAGAACCCTTCAGCCTCAAGTCGCTCCTCTTCCCGTTCCAAGGCTTCGAGCTTCTCTTCGATATCGGGATCAACGAAGTCGGCGATGTTCTTCCCGTTCATGATTTCGGGGATGACGTCGAATTTCCATTCAGGGTTCTCGAGGAGGTAGTTCCCTAGATGAAAACGCAATCAATAATGGATGGCGGAAGCAGCCAAAAAAAAAACGGCTCACTCTTGAGGTTGATGTTATAGACACCCGCACCACCCTGCTCGGCCTCCTCGTCCCTAAGCAACCTCGGCCTCTCAGGATCACCCTGCTCGTACTTCTTCTTGCTCTTAACACTGTCAGGAATGAAGGGTGCTCGAACAATGTCGTCACGAGGTTTGGGCTGAGCGACGTGGATACGGTTCACGACCGAGTTAATTTTGCTTCCCTTCATCTTGGTATCGACTCGGTGAGCGAGGAGGGTATCGCAAGCCTTGTTCTTGAGATCCATAACGCCTTCCTCGGAATAGCATGACACTTGAGCGCACACGACGCCTTCCAAGTCGATGATTTCTTGGACCTGGGCACGGGAGTCGGGGTGGAGGTCTTCGAGCTTCATGACGTCGATTTTGTTAATGACCAACACGGTCGGTTTGTTGGCGAAGAGGGGTTTGATGGAGTGGAAGAGCTTGCACTGTAGTAGCGATTAAGTGAATAGCTCGGAGGATTAGTGCCGTTGAAACGTACCTGAGCCTCAACGGTGTAGCCGCACTGCTCACTAAGATCCATGAAATACAGAACACAACTCTTGAGATGAGCGAGAGCTGTGATGCTCTGCATTTCGATGGTGTTCATCTCCTCGAGAGGGTGGTCCAGAATACCCGGCGTATCGATAACCTGCCATCTCAGATATTTGTAGTCGAGATGGCCGACGAACAAGGATTTTGTGGTGAAGGCGTAAGGTTGGACATCGACGTCGGCACGGGTGACCTTGTTGATGAAAGACGACTTTCCGACATTAGGGTAACCACAGATGAGAAGGGTTCGAGTGTTGGGGTCTATCGCGGGAAGACGAGAGATGTGTTGCCTGACTTGCTCCAGATAGGCGAGTGGATCCTTTTGCCGCCGCATGATTGTCGCCATACTACCAAGAGAAACTTAGTTTCTGCATATTACGAAGGCAATTGATACTCACCGACCAAGAGCAGCCTTTTTCAACTGCTTGCACCGATATAAACTGTCGCCAAACTTGAGGAGACGAACATAGTCCTTCGCAACATGGTCGATTAAATGTCTGGCCGTCCTGAGCTGACCCAGAGCAAGCTTGTAGTGGTTCTTGTCGTATAGAACGTTCATAAGCGACGAAAGGAAAGGGTGTAGATCCTAAACTATATCATCAGCCATGTTCTACAGAAATGAAGGTCGCTCGACGCACATCTAGCATAGGAAATTCGCTTAAAATAGCCCCAAGCTTTTCGTCAAATGCATCTTGACAGAACTTGACTTTTCTCATATAAAAGTTTCGTATACGACTGATCTTGAAGTTTTTGTGGATTACCTAGGACTACGATTTTAGTCTATCGGTTCTCGGAAACGACTTCGGTGCTCACCGTTGGGGTTTTCCTCTGGGTTTTGGACAGAACAATGTCCAGGAAGTCGGCCGCTGTGGGCACCGGAGCAATTGCCTTGAGCCCGCTGGTCGACATTTTGAGCGGTGGGGGTTATGGACGATGAGGAAAGCGTCTCTCTGCTAAATCAACGCAGGACAGGACGAGGAAATTTCAGATCAGTTCCCACGAGGCAGCTCGGCAAACGCCGACAGTGTCAGGGCCGGTCACGGACCGATACCCAACTTCAACTCTCAAAGGCGACATTTGGGCGACATGGGGAGAGGCGTGGAAGTTGGTGAGAACGTTCAGCGTGATCTCAAGGCAAGGCAAATGCGTCCCCGGAAAAAGTGTTTCTTCAATATCGACTAGCTATGTACAGAGTAACTTCTTACGCGACGATGTTGGGAGTGAACCTCATAGATTCTGACCATCCTTCATGTGCTGCAACAGACCTTTGGCAACCGACGAGCGCGGTTCGAAGATGCAGTCGAATGGTTCCGGTTTCCTATTTTGACAGTCAATTGCGGAGTCAAATCCTCCAAGAAGTCGGCAACGCACATCAAAGCGCCTCCTGTAAGGTGCGCCTCCATCTTAATTGGATTACCCTGTTCGTCCTTGGGTGGAAGAATGTTGTACACGGCCAAAGTGGACGTCATGATGGAGTACAGCATCTCTATTGCTAACAAACGACCGGGGCATACCCTGAGCAATTTCAACGCAGTCAGCTGACACTGATGGGCTGATAGTCGAACGAGTCAAAGCATTTGACTTGGACGGACCTTCTTCCAAAACCAAATGTAGCGACCATTGGGTCGAGAACATTAGGATTTATTTGCCCGTCTTTGAGGTACCTTTCGGGCTTGAATAGCATTGGATCTTCGAAGATTTCTGGGTCGTGGAAAAGTCCCCTACGCATGAGACGCAATGAGCCCTCGTCAGACTGAAATCTGTAACGGCCGTTCGAGCAGTGAAGCTCACCAGGCATTTCCAAACACTACAGTGCCTTTAGGAATGAAGTAGCCATCGTAAACATCATCCTTTGTGGCAAGATGAGGAATCGCTTCATCCGATCAAATGTCAGTTCGTTAATTTTAGTCTAACCGAGTGAGCGCGTAAATCCATGGAAACATACCAAGTGGGACGACTGTGTGCCACCTAAGAAGTTCCTTGAGCGTAGCATCCAGGTACGGAAGCTCAGGCTTATGCGTGAAGTCGGGTATGACCCCATGGCCGACAACCCTATCCAATTCTTCTTGAGCAGCCTTTTGAGCTTCCGGGTAGACCGCCATCGCCATCAAAAAGGCCATCGCCGCGCTGTGGGTCTAGAGACCGAATTTCAATGCCAAACCAGAGAGAGAGCATATCACAAATACTCCACCCACTGTTTCTATGGCGGCTAATCAGACGTTAGACGTTGATCATTACAGTCAATAAAGGAACAGACCGAGATGCGCTTGAGCCAACGTGTTCCTGGCAACAATGCTTGCTTCCTCTCGTTCAGGCGTGTCGCCGGCTGGGAGCCTATCGATCAGAGAAGTAGCCATACACTTCTTGGCCTCATGCCTCGCCTAATCAATGCGTTATTAGCGCGAGGATTCGATTCGAATGAGTGAGGCGCTCCTACATGTGCTTCCAAGACCTCCTGATATGGTTTGTTCAGAGCACGACGGGATGCTTCGCGGTGCTCAATTGCCCACCGACGAAAACCAGCCCCGGGCATCCAGCTAGGAACGTGCTTGAGCAGCGGGAGCATCTCAACCCAGAATCGGCCAGGGATGGCAGCGACTCTGAAACCTTCCGCCACCACAGCTACGTCCTGAATAAAGGTGTCACTCGCTTTCTTAAACTCAACTCCGTAAATGATCTGGAAAGCAACGCCTGCAATGATTCTGTTGCGCAACCGAGTCAGATGAAAGGAGAAAAAGACCAGGAAAGGAGAATGACAAACTCCATCACGATATCATCGAAATTCGGATTCTGAGCGGACAGAGCGACCAAAAACCGCTGTGTATAGGTTTTGATAATTGGACGATAACCAGGAATGACACCGGCGTAGAAATGCTGGTGGATGGCTCTCCGGTGTTTCCTCCAGAATGGCCCATAGTCCAGGATGGCGAAGAAATTATCAAACTCCAACCTAAGCAAATTGAAGTTGAGAGTAGGTTGACGAGTAAAGAGAAGTGAAGGACGAACAGTTCGTGCATCATTACGGAATGGGGGCGGCCAGAATAGATTGAAGACCGCCTCTCGAACAAATCCAACATCCGCTTCTGGGACGATAAAATCATGATATTCTGTCCGAAGACAGAGAAAAACATGATATCTCCTACACCAGCCACATGTTTTTAGAAGAGCGCCCCACCAAGCAGGAAATTCTAGTCACACACCATATTGCTTGGACAGCTTGAGATACTCTTCGTAAGGCTTGTCGGAAGGCAGGTCAAGAAGGTTTCCTATGATAGGCTGACCCTTGGGTCCAGGCGGGTAGGGCAGACACGAAAGGTTGTTTCTGGGCCAGTGGCGATTCAAGGCACGCAAGGTGGCCGCAATCGCTACCCCGCCAATGATCAGCGAAGCGCCTTGTATCAGTTGTTCGTGGGGCATGGGGGAGTGTGAAGAAGGAAATACCAGGAGGACTGCTGACAGGAAGCCTTTAAATAGGGCAGGGCGACCGGCGGGATTTGTAAACCTGAGGATCGAAGATCGCTCGTGGATAGAATCTAGTGGTGATCACTTCTACTAAGAAGGCTACACGTACGTTTCATGTTGAAAGCCGTCGAAGATGCTACAATAGGGATAGCTTGAATATGTTCAGATTAGTTGAGATCTGCACCGCCAAGGTGGGCTCCAGCAGGCCGGTAGGAAACAGATGAGAGGCACAAGTTCCATGTCACTCAGTGCAGTATCAGAACCCATAAAAGTGAGTACGGTGTTTTCGAATTCACGTCGAGGTACTCACATGTCACCGGATAAGAATAGCATCGCATATACGAGAGGAGGCATTCCGCCGTTACGTGACTACCACTGCCTTTGGGGACCCAGCCATTTGATTACTATCCTCTACCTGAGGCATGCATATCCAATTGGAGACCCGGGATTTAGAACAGGGCCTACCTGAAGGCCTAATCAGTCAAACGGTGGTTCGTCACTCCCGAGGATTCAGCCCGCAAACCATCCGTGTTGCAAGTTCATGTCAACGCCAAAGTGCCAGTCAGCATCTCAAAGAACGGGGGGCCGAGGGTCGGAGGTCAAGTTATGCAGTTGGAGACCGAAGGCGGGCGACGCCATACGAGTGATGGGGTCCAACTTGAAGCCCCGGATGTGAGAGTGAACAGGGACAAAAGAAGGTTCAAGAGGTCTACTCACCTGAAGATCACTGAGGTTATCGACCGTAGCATCTGCTCAACTCTCACTCAAAGCCAATAAAAACTGCAAATTGATGTAGCAAACTCGAACTGCATTACATTCGCATTTCGATCGTCTGTCAGTCATGCAGAACTAGTATGGCAGACAAGTAGCTTCGAGGGTTTAAAAAGAGCTGTTCTTCAAATCGTGCAAAACACTTCTTGCGGCAGCAGACCGTACTTCGAAGATGCAGTCAAACGGGTCGGGTTGCCTGTTCACTTGTCATTAGCTACTCCCATGAGAGTGGGTGAGAAACGTACATCATAAAGGCGCCTGAAATACGAGGTTCAATCTTCACCGGATTACCTCGCTCGTCCTTCGGTGGCAGTATGTTATAGATAGCTAAAGTGGATGTAATGATAGAATACAGCGTCTCAACAGCCAACAAACGGCCAGGGCAAATTCTAAATACTTCGAAGTTAGTGTCTTCTCATATCGGGCAGACAGAACAAAAGGATTTGATTCACGGACCTCCTTCCAAAACCAAACGTTGCGAACATAGGGTCCAAAATGTCAGGATTGGGCTGTCCCTCTCTGAGAAATCTTTCAGGGTTGAACGTCATTGGGTCTTCGAAAACGTCAGGATCGTGCATGAGCCCCCTAACAATACATCTGTTTGAGAAACCTCAGATCGAGTCGCTACAACATACCAGGCGTTCCCAAATACCACGGTTCCCTTTGGAATGAAATAGCCGTCGTATACGTGGTCTTCTGTGGCGAGGTGGGGAAGGGCTTGACACAAGGTACATCAGTCGCGGCGGAAGGGTATACTACTAAGCACGTACCGAGTGGGACCACTTGGATCCATCTTAGAAGTTCTTTGAGCAGGGCGCCCAAGTAGGGCAGCTCGGGTTTGTGCTTGACGTCAGGTAAGACCCCGTGTCCGACCACGCGATCTAGCTCATCTTGGGCGATCTTCTGGACGTGTGGATAAACTACCATCGCAAGATAGAAGGCCATTGCGGCGCCATGTGTCTGAAAAAGGTCATAAGAAAACGTACGAAACGTATCAACGACAATACCGCTCACAGTATCCACAGCAGCTGTGTTCAGGCAGAGTGGGTCAATTCAAGGCTGACTACGACGACGCTGAAACTCTCGAGGTGAACATACCAAGATGGGTCTGAGCACACACATTCCTTGCGATAGTGATCCCTTCGTCTCGGGAGACCTCGTCATCGGTCGGCAGTCTATCAATCAGTGAGGTAGCCATGCATATATTGACTTCACCCTTCCCCTACCATTCAATTAGCAGTGTTCTAGCTGGGATGCCAGTCGAAAAAGAAAGATACTGACATATGATTGTAAGGCGTCCCGGAACGGGTCGTTGAGAATACGTCTGGACACTTCGCGGTATTCAATTGCCCACCGACGAAACATAGCACCGGGCATCCAGCTAGGAATATACTTGAGGAAAGGAAGATTCTCGACCCAAAATCGACCCGGTACCGCTGCCAACTTGAAGGCTTTGCCCAGCGAGAGCACGTCTCGGATAAAAGCCTCATCGATCTTGCTGAACTCCACGCCGTATATGATCTCAATGCCGAGGCCTGCTATCGCTCTGGGTACGTTCGATGGAATCAGGTCAAAACGAGCGGCCAGAGTGAGATATAAGACATACTCTCTTGCAACTTCATCAAAAGTTGCGTTGGGAGCGGAGAGCGCGACAAGATATCTCTGCGTGTAGGTCTTGACGATGGGGAGGTACTGAGGAATAGCACCCGCATAAAAGTGTTGATGAAAAGCTCTTCTATGCTTCCTCCAATAAGGCCCATAATCCGTGACCGCAAAGAAGTTATCAAACTCCAGTCTACCCCCTCAATTAGTCGGGCAGCGCTGTTTAAGAAGGATCAAGGAGGGAAAGAACGAACAACTCATGCATCATAACAGAATGCGGGCGGCCAGAGAATATACCGGACTGCTTTTCCAATAGGTCTGTGATCCTTTTGACCGATGACAGAACCACGATCTGTTGACCGAGGGCAGAAAAAAACATGATGTCCCCTGCGAGGAGGTACGGTTAGTCGCATCGTCAGCGATATCAGCACGTAGCAAAGAAATATGGTCTCACCATATTGCTTGGATAACTTGGCATACCCTTCGTACGGTCTATCCAACGGCAAATCGAGCAGATTCCCAATAATAGGCAGTCCCTTGGGTCCTGGGGGGTAGGGAAGGCTAGATGGGCTGGAAGTACCCCAGCGACGAGCTAGCCCCCGCAAGACGACGACAATCGCCACACCGCCCAGAATAGCTGAAACGCTGCTGCTAAGTCCGTCGTAAAAAGCCATCACGGTCGAGGGAGACTGAGTGAGAAAGGGGCTTCGTCCACCCCAAGCTCTTCCGCGAGGCTTTTGAAGCTGCAAAAACAAAACAGATGGATAGCCTGAGGAACAAAGAACCCCAGAAATCTCCACTATCGCACACCACTTTCACTTCCACCGAACACCAGTGGGAGCCCAATGACACTGTAAACACGCTCTCAAGCGCATTTCGAAGATCGGGGCCTGAAGTTGACTGGTTTACATGGGGCATGAACGGCAAGAAGCCTCGAAGAAGACCCAAAGAGAGAAATGGAGTTCATGTCCTCAATGCCATCATCAACCTATAAAAGTCAGTCACGTACGAAATTCCTGTCAATGTCAAGGGGGATACATGCTCACATGGTACCAAGAACTGAATGAAGAACTTTGTTCACAAAGTGGATGAGGTAGAGTCTGATTCTTAGTTACGTGAAGATCATCCATCCTTCTCGTGTCGTGTACTGTTGGTAGCCAATTGTAGAGATGAGGTTCACAAAGAGATAAGACGAACGTGACATACTCACCCGGAGATAACAGGGGCGGTCCGATTCTTCCAATCAAAGCTCTCTCACAAGTCGGGGGAAGGGGTCATGATGCAGATAAACATATAATCGAACAAGAAAACGGCATACGTACGAAAAGCAACGCGTCTTGAGGCTTCATCGTTTCCAATTGCCCAGCGCCGGAACCCAGTCCCAGGCGTGCACCCAGAATCGACCTGAAACGCCAGCTTCCTTGGCCACTCATTCTAACAGCATGGTCTAGGTCAATATTGATCACTGTTCGTGCACCTTGCTTCACGCCAATAATATTGCTGGGCGAAACATCGCGGTGAGGATAATTATTGTAGCCTCAAAAAACTGCAAGTCGACGTGGTAAACCTCCGTGCTACACTCGAGGTGGGTTTCTGTCGGCCCTGCAAAACTAGTATCGCATACAAATCGGTTCGAGGTTTAATAGGAGCTGTTCTTCAGATCTTGCAATACACTTCCCGCAGCAGCAGACCGTACTTCAAAGATGCACTCAAACGGGTCGGGTTGCCTGTTCACTTGTCATTAGCTACATCCATGAGATTGGGCGAGAGACGCACATCAGAAAGGCACCTGAAATACGGGGCTCAATCTTCACCGGATTGCCCTGCTCATCCTTCGGTGGCAATATGTTATAAACAGCTAACGTGGAGGTCATGATTGAAAACAAGGTCTCAACGGCCAGCATGCGACCAGGGCAAATTCTGGATACTCTGAAGTTAGACTATCGGTCGAGAACAAAAAGAATTGGCAGCACGAACCTCCTTCCGAAGCCAAACGTTGCAAACATTGGGTCCAAACCGTCAGAACTGGGTGATCCCTCTTCGAGAAAACGTTCTGGCTTGAAAGTCATTGGGTCTTCGAAAACGTCGGGGTCGTGCATGAGTCCCCTAGCAATACACGCTTGTGAACATTCTTACACGGTCAAACCGAGTCGCTACAACCCACCAGGCGTTCCCAAATACTGCGGTTCCCTTTGGGATAAAATAGCCATCGTAGACGTGATCTTCTGTAGCGAGATGCGGAACGGCTTGACGCAAGACGCATTAGTCGATGCGGGAGGGTATTCTTCTAAATACGTACCAAGTGGAACCACCTGAATCCATCTTAGAAGCTCTGTGAGCATGGCGCCCATGTAGGGCAGCTCGGGTTTGTGCTTGAAGTCAGGTAGGACCCCGTGTCCGACCACACGATCTAGCTCATCTTGGGCGATCTTCTGAACGTGTGGATAAACCACCATGGCTAGATAGAAGGCCATCACAGCACCATGTGTCTGAATGGGGCAATAAGAAACGTACGAAACATACGAACTGAACTACCATGCTTACAGTATCCACAGCAGCTGTTTTGAGACGTAGCAGTGGGTCAGTCGACGGTGGACGGGAAAACTGAGATTATTAAAGTCGACATACCAAGGTGAGTTTGAGCACATACATTCCTAGCGATGGTGATTCCTTCCTCTCGCGCAACCTCATCATCGGTCGGCAGTCTATCAATGAGTGAGGTTGCCATACATTTCTTCGCTTCACCCTTCCCCTAAACATGAAATTAGCAATGCTCCACCTGGGACACGAGTCGACAATGCAAGAAACTGACATGTGCTTGTAAGACCTGTCGGAACGGATCGTTGAGAATCCTCCGGGACGCTTCGCGGTGTTCAATCGCCCACCGACGAAACACTGCCCCGGGCATCCAGCTGGGAATATACTTGAGGAAAGGAAATCCCTCCACCCAGAATCGACCAGGTACTGCCGCCAACTTGAAAGCGTTCCCCACCGCGAGCACGTCTCTGATGAAAGCCTCGTCTACTTTGCTGAACTCGACGCCGTATACGATCTCAATACCTAGCCCTGCCACGGCTCTGAGTGACAATCAATTTCAGCTCAACATAGAGGGAGATGTATGAGGCGTACTCTCTTGCCAGATCGTCGAAATTTACATTGGGGGCGGAGAGCGCGACCAAGTGTCTCTGCGTGTAGGTCTTGACGATGGGGAGGTACTGAGGAATAGCGCCCGCATAAAAGTGTTGATGAAAAGCTCTTCTATGCTTCCTCCAAAAAGGCCCATAATTATTCAGCGCAAAAAAGTTGTTAAACTCCAATCTATTTACACTCTGTCAGTCAAGTGGGCTGTTTGAGAAGGAGGAGGGGAGGAGGACGATACGAACAGTTCATGCATCATGACAGAGTGCGGGCGCCCAGAGAAGATAGCAGACTGTTTTTCCAATAGGTCCGTGATCCTCTTTACCGATGATAGAATCACGATCTGTTGACCGAGGGCAGAAAAGTACATGATGTCTCCTACGAGGAAGGTACGGTGAGTCGCATCGACAATGATAGCAGCATGTAGCAATGAAGTGTGGTCTCACCATATCGCTTGGACAACTTGGCATATCCTTCGTACGGTCTATGCAACGGCAAATCGAGGAGGTTCCCAATGATCGGCAGACCCTTGGGTCCTGGGGGTAAGGGAAGGCCAGGTGCGTTGGAAATGCCCCAACGACGAGCTCGCCAACGCAAGACGATCACGATCGCCAGAAAAGCCAGAATAGCAGGGATATTGCTGCCAAGCGCATCGTAAAAAGCCATGATAGTCGAAGGGGGGGAGAGAAAGGGGAGTCTGTCTCCCAGAACCTCCCCCGCGAGGCTTTTTATGCCAAAAACACAAAGCAGCGAGGCAACCTGACCATGAGTCGGAGTCGCAAACAATACCGGAGCTCTCTACTCTCGCACATTTCTTTCACCCAACTTTCACTTTGACCGAGGCTCCCGAGCGCAAGTGGGCGCCAAGGACCCACAATAAGCGCCTCCAAAGGACAGAACGAGTATAGATGGGGCACGGGCGGCATGCTAAGCCTAGAAGAAACCCCAACGAGGCACGAGGTTCGTCATCATCAACCCATAAACGTCAGTATGTCAAGGGTGCACACACACACAATGCTTACTCACATGGTACCTAGAGCTGAATGAACATTGTTTTCATAGGCGAGATAGGTGTATGGCGGAAGTATTTGGCTCTTACTTACGTCAAGGATCCATCGACTCGTGTCGTGTCTTGTACGTCGCTCATCGCCAATCATGTAGAGCTGACCATGAGATTCACAAGAGATAAGAGGGTAGGCAGCGTGAGGCACGCTAATATCAACGACCTGAGACTGGCCTTCACTTACGTGAAGATCATCCATCCATCGACCTTCCTGTGTGTTTATTCAAAGTTCGGAGAGGGCCAGGGCTGAATCCGGCCAATTGTCAAGATGACGAACACGACACAGCCGGGTGGTGCCTGTGGCCAATTGTAAAATGAGATTAAGAGATAAGACGAGTGTACACGATGTACTTACCTGGAGATAACATAGCGGCCCACGGACCGATTCTTCACTCAACGCTCAAGTCGAGCGAGATATCCACATAAATATATACTCAAAAAACGACGTACAAAAGCAGGTATGTAGTAGGTAGGTAGGAAGTCATCGCATGATGCATGATCGCTATAGTACAAGCAAAACTACTAGTAACACAAAGAAGAACAAGAAAGATAAAAAAGAAAAGAACATTCCAAGTCTGTATATACATAACAACAAAACCGCGGAGGGAGTTGGGAGGGGGGTAGCAAAGAGGTATAGGGTGGACTAGGTGACGCGAATCAACCCAACAATACAAAAACATCGAGTATAGGATATACGAAGAGGAAGAAGAGGAAGTTCGAAAATGAGAGCAAAAAGGCATAAGAGAAAGGCATAGTACACATCACACGACAAGGAAATCGATCAATCCCAGTCGATATGAACACCACCCGGAGCAGCAGCAAGTCCCAAGCCCCGCTTAGTCTCTCGCTCAAGCCACTTGAGTGCTCTTTTATCGTCCTTCAAAAGCGGGGCAAGTTTGTCCCAGCAGCGATTATTATGATCCTGTAGCGGTATCGAGTATCAAGTATTCGTTAGTCAGTCGAGTTGGTTGGGGTCAAAGAGGATGAACACAAAAAACGCACCTTGATCCACGCCTTCTCCTCCTTAGTAAGCATACTCTCCTTCACCATCCGCGTCTGGATAGGCACACAAGTCAACCGCTCAAACCCAAGCCAAATAGGCCCGTTAAATTCGCCTCGTGTCGTCACGCGACGCACTACGAGCGCAGACTCGATCCGAATACCGAACTTGCGTTCCGCATCTACGTTCGTTCGAGTCGGTAGATAAAAAAAATCAACAGTTAGTCTCACATCCATCTAGAAAGAAGAAGAAAGGAAAGGAAAGGAAAGGAAAGGAAAGGAGGAAGAAAGACTCACAAAACCCAGGTTCATTCGTGATAACATGACCCGGAAGCAACGGCGTATTGTTCGAGAAACTATGTGGACCTTCATGGACGGTCAAGAACGACCCTACTCCGTGCCCAGTCCCATGCTTATCGGGGGAAGTAGAAAGCAGGTAGGTAGGTAGGTTGGTGCGTTAGTTAGTTCCGCCCGGCGCAGTAAGAAAGGAAGAAAAACACACGTTATAATTCAACCCATCTTTCCAAAGCGCCTTCCTCGCCAACACGTCCAGCTGGTGCCCGGACGTACCTTCAGGGAAAATCGCAGAATCGATAGCGATCTGTTGATTAATCAATCGGTTGATCAATCGATTGGTTCGTCCATAAAGTGAGAAGGGGGTTGAAAACAAATAGAGTTCACGGTGAGTAAGGGAAAGGAACGAAGGAAGGAAAATTAAGAGGTACGCACGTGTCCTTGGAGCACCCTCGTGAAAGCTTCGCTCTGCTCAGAATTCGGTCGACCAAAATGGACAGTTCTCGTCGTGTCGCAAGTTCCGTCTCTGTACTGTCCTCCCGAGTCACTGTAAACGATTCAATCAGCCAATCAGCCAACCAGTTCCAAACCCCCAAGAAAGCGATATTTGGAAGGAAGGGAGGGGAAGGCAAGAAGGAAGGACTAAAAAACTCACTTCAAATAAGGCGTCTCCCGACTAATCATCGCCGCCGTCAACTTCTTCGGCGTATAATGCGGTAGCGCAGCGTTCGCCCCAGACGCAGAGATATTCTCATACGCCAACCCCATAAAATTCTTGTTCTTCTTCCTAAACTCTGTAAGCCGAGACGCAGCTTCGTACTCTGTGATATCGTAGCCTTCTGCGAGCTTTCCTTCGAGCCAGGCGAAGAAGCGGACCTGTAAAGTCGCGTTCGTCAGTCAGCCAGGCTTGATGAGAGAGAGAGAGAGAGAGAAGAAGGAGGGAAGGAAGGAAGAAGAAAGGAGGAAAGTAGGATACATACAAACGACACCCCATCCCTCAAATAAGCCCTCCTCATCCCATCTATCTCCACCTCATTCTTAACCGCCATCATCTGCTCCACAAAACTCGGCATAATCGTATACCTAAAATTCGTCAACATCAACGAAATCGCATAACTCGTCTCGGGCGAAATCAACAACTTTCCCTCTCCCCACGGTCTTCGCCGGAGGAAAGGCCAAAGCTCCGTATAGTCTTTCCGCTCGACGGAGATGGAGTGCAGGTACGCGTCGACGGATTCGTCGACTTTGGATGAGTCGACGAAGAGTGTGGAGGTGTCGAGCCCGATGAAGAGGTATGCGTGGAAGAGGGGGTTGTAGGGTATGTCGGTGCCGCGGAGGTTGAGTGCGTATGCTAGATAGACAGACAGACAGGCAGTCCAGCGTTAGAAATAAAATCAAAATGCAAAGTTGCGCGTACTCACCGATTTGGGGTAGCGAGATGATGAGGGTGCCTACATGTTTATGCGCAGGCGTAGGCTCGCCTTTCGAGTAAGCAGGCATCGCAGGTGGCTGCGCCTTGATCCATTCCCGAATCTTATGAATCTTCGACGGTGCGTCCTTGCCTGATCGCCATCCACCATCAGCACCGCTAGCTCGTTCACAGTAAAACAATATTGCTACTCACCTGTATACTCGATCGGCTGGGTATAAAGAGGTTCCCTCGGCTTGCCAGGTTTATCCTTCCACACAAGGTCAACCAAGTTCTGAGGCGGGTACACCAATTTAGAATCCTGATGCCCAATCTTGGAATTGATGTTCTGCGCTTTCTCGTGCGAGATCATGCGAGCGTCTATACCGATCCTCGAGGGCCCACGAAGTCCTCTCTATCCGGGAGAAGATGTGATGAGTTGGAGTTGGAGTTACGGATGCATGCCAAGAGTGAAGGTACGCACCACGAGCCATTCGATCCAATCCTTCGGCGCTTCTGGAGTCCCGGCGCGCACGACGTCCCAGTTCCCATCTACCTGCTCCTCAGCCTGGAGCCAATATCTAGAGTCGACAATAAGATAGGCGCGCGATCTTGTGACGATGGCCGTGCCAGCGGTGCCAGTAAACCTACGTTAACGAAACGTCCTAGGTAAGTCAAAGTTCAACAACATCAAAGCGCAGTTCTCTGCTCTCTCTCACCCGGAGATATATTCCCGTCGTTTGTCGCTGGGAGCGACATACTCTGATTGGTGTGCATCTTCGCTCGGGACGATACTGCGCAGTCATAAATCAACTCATCAGAATCGGTCCGTACGCAGTAGTGGGAGTGGTGTGGAGCTGGGGTGAAAATTTTAATCGAATAACTCACTAATAATCCAAATTATCCTTTCCCATCAGCCTCCTCAATTCGTCCAACCGCTCCGTAGTATCCGGTTTCTCTCGAATAGACCCCCTGTCGTTGATCTTGCGCTCGTACGCAGAGCCGACCAGCGTGCTCGTAGAGTCTTGAGGCATAAGGGGAGGTCTGGGTTTAGGTGCAGCAGAACGACTGCTGTTGCTACGATGATGAGTCGGTTGAGGTTGAGTCGACCTCGAGGTTTGGCTCGTCATCGTCTTCTGGCTATCTTGCGACTTCTGCGTGGACCGACTCGCCTGGGTCGATCTCGAATCCCTCCTCACCGGGCCCTTGTAGACTTGCAGCGGGGGCTGGTCGTGGTGGGGATGGGGGTGAGGAAGAGGTTCGTACATATCATCCTCGTCATCCTCGTCGTCCCTTGGCGGCGGGAGATCCTTTTCCTTGTCCTTGTTCCGCCCAGCCCACCCCCACCTGCTGGACGCTGTAGACTTCTTGGTGCCTGTCATGGTGTTGCCGCGCATGAGCCCTTTGCCCTTGGTGGGTTCCTTGACGGGACCGGGGAACATCTCGGGGACCTCGTCGTACTTTTCGGAATCGGAGTGGAAGGTGATGCTCTCTGCTGCACCTCCCGGCGGGTAAGGGTCCTGCGAGAAGGAGGGCCGCCTGGGCATGTCGGAGCGGTAAGGTACCGAGCGATCGGAGCTGGACCATGACAGACGACGGCGAGGCTTCTTGCTAGAGAAGGGGAAGCATATGGGGGGCGGGGGAGGGGGGGGAGGGGGAGGCATGGTTTATGGCGGGGATGGTGGTGGTCGGGGAGAAAGAGAGGTGGGACGAGGAAAAGCAGGGGTGGGGAACACGAGGCGGACGGAAGGAAGATGACGACGAGAGGGGACGAGAAATCAGCTGGCCAAATAACCGTCTCTACACGTGTCACACTGTATCAACTCCGATCAGAACTCAATCTGGGGTCGCCTCGCTGATCCTCTGATCAAGGCAGCCCACTCATCCAGAATAGTAGAGAACATCCTCCCAAACGCACTCCCACCCAGGCCTGTCTAGAAATAGTCAACCCAAGTCTGGGTAGCACCGGCGTGAAGACACCGAAAAAAAAGGTGAAGAGGCACGGCGCCAATTCCCAAGCATAAATCCTAAGCACTCTTCGCTCGTTGTATTATACGTCGAAAGCAACACTCACGTTAATGTGACACGCCAAGCGCACTCTGGGGGCCAAGCTCACGGCCTTGGTTCAAACAGACGAGTAATACCCAGCAATATAATCCCCATTCTGTTCATACGCCGTCGAGCAGGAAATTGGCGGAATGGAGTTTCGGGATGGAGGTGAGGGTGAGGGTAGACCCGGGAATCCGGTGTGCTATAGCACCGCACCACAATGGAGTGCAAGGAATGAATGAACGTATCTGCTGACTCGTTCAGCACTCGAGGCGTTTCTCGAACATTCTTCAATGCATCTTACTACCTCGACTAGTTGCAGCGCCAAGAAGCAGGTGATTAGTAGTAATCCAGAGGGTGGGCACCGCGAAAGAGGAAAGTTCAATCTCAAGGCGAGCTTCGAACGGTCAGATACCCCGAGCCCAAACCACAGAAGGACTTGCAGATGTGAAGGTACCCACCGATTCACAGAAATCACTCTGGGTAGTGTACGTAGAGTAGAGTAATAGAACATTTGACCATATCCGCTCGTCTCTGCCAAAGCTTACGGTAACTTTCCGCGCCTTTGAGGGAAACCTTGGACATCGAAATGAAAAAAATCCGAAAGGGACGTAGTGATGAAACCTTGGACATGAGTCACATTAAGAGTGATAGAGCCGAGTTGCGCTAACTATCTTTATCTGAGCATCACGGAACTCCGGGATGAAGTGCGAAAAAAATTGTCTATTGGGTGTACGGCCAGAGTAGTCCGTACTGAGGCCACATCCTCACAAATAAGAGGATCCATTCAGAGGTGTTTTCAAGGATTGGGGCTCATGATCATGTTCATACTATGTGTGACGGGTGCTGATAAAGTCCCAGATCTGCCCATGAAAGGACGACGAGGGTTCAAACCGTCGAAGTCAGATGATGTCGACATCTCGCCTTCCCAACAACTTGTTGTCCTCGACTATCAACTACCCGAGTCGCTTGAACTCGAGTTTGATACGCGGTCGAAAGCTCCCTCGCGCTGCCAGACAACGAACGCTATACGAAAATCGACAGAACGTCGATGGATGTAGGCTTGGGGAATTCTTCAATTATTCACCGATCGAGAGCTTCGTGCACCACCACCACAGTCAAGTTAATTCTCGTCAAGTCCGGACCGAGTCACAGGCGCCTTAAACGCTTCATACACTTCAAAAATTCTGGTTCCCGTCTGGTATCCGAAGGCTTCATTTCTTCAGTACTCGAGGAGTGAGTCCTGCTGATTCTCGTTGCGCGTTATTCTCGCTACAGGCCGCGATTCCATTTGCCCAAAGCTGAGCTCGCGCATTGCGGGGTGGTCCTCAATGTAGTCGTATCTGCTTTCCTCCTGTACGACGAGGAGAATGGCCTCTTCATCGTCTTGGGACGGACCGAAGATACAAGTTTCGGCGTGCGCAGTTTCTCCACTACACCCAATACTTATCGAAGCTGTGGAGGTCGACCCCGCGTGCGTGCCATCCGTTCTCGACGGATGTATCCCTGGACACTATAGTGGACAGGTTTACTCAAAGAGCGAAATTTTTCAGGCTTGCCATTTTAGGTAATTTGCTG
>JAMZDL010000281.1:0-22772 GCA_027579765.1 Candolleomyces efflorescens
AACGTCACTACAGCCTCCGAATACGTTTAGAAAAGTGTAAAAATAATAAATTGCGTTATGGAAAGTCACCCAGTGTCGAACTAGTCCTTGCCCTGGTGAGCGGAGAGACGTGGGGTCGAGAAGCTCGATGATAGGTCATTGAACCATCTTTCGATCTTGAGGTCCGACCAAGGGGTACCAGAGAGGTCATTGCCTCATTAGACCACCCGCAACGATGGCAGCCGTCTTGGTCGACACCCACGAGTACTCTGCCGCCAGACAATGAGGCCGCGGACGAAGGACGAAAGCGGCTGAGTTTGTGTGCTGACGGAACTTAGGTAGGAACAGAGAAAAAAAACAAAGACAAAGAATCAAAGACACGAAATGTCACGGTCGCGTGATCTTGTCACAGCTCCCACTTGCTCCTGGCGTCCAGGAATGGGATTCACCGGCCTGGCGCGATGGATCAACGCAGACGCCGACTCTCTCGCCAAGGTTGAGCATAACATCCGAGTAAACCACAACGGCGTCATCCAGTCGCGATGGCTCCTCTCTCTCAAATCTTATCGCTCGACCTTCAACAACAACCCATCCAACCCCAACCCAGGCGGCTTCGTCAGTCCTGAACGCTCCATCGTCACCGTCACCATGAACGATGTCGTCTTCGTCTTGTTGGAAGACCAGATAGCTCCCACTCATGTCGAAGCTGAAGAACAGGGGATGAATCCGGAAAAGCTGACGCATTTCCGGAATACGTTCCTTACTGTTCGACCGCCGGGCAGCCTGGAGAATCTGCTGGTCATGCTCAAAGCTCGATGGATGCCCGTTCGGCATGCAGCTGGTACGACGCAGAACGCTTCGCTCATTAGCGTCGTCTCGGGGGCAGGAGCTCCAGGTGGAGGATCGGGCAAGGGAAAAGGACCAGCGGGCACAACACCCAACAACCCCCTTGCAGCCGCCGAACTCATTGTGGATGGCAAAGTCTTCCATATTGGTTTGGATTGGATTTTGAGGGTCGGTCTTGTGCGGAGCAAGGATCTCATTAAGGGGATGTTGCTCGAGGCGGAGTATAGGCCGCTGCCTGTGATGTATTCACCACCGGGGGCTCAAGGCACGATGATCTCCAACTTCCTCTCTTCTATTCTTCCAGTTGTCCCCGATGCGAACATATACGCAGTGACGGTTGGAGAAGAGCAGTGGGCGGACCTGCTGTGGGACCGGGAGGAGGAGCAGCGGAAGAAGGAGGAGAAGGAGCGGGAAGAAGAGGAGAAGGAGAAGGAAAAGAAGCAGCTGGGCACGGATGCCTCGGAAAACGACGACGACATCTATGTCTATGGTTTCGAGGACGTTTTAGACGATCCCAAACGTGACTGGGAGGGGATTGACAGGGACCGGAGGTCGGCATACCAGGTCATCGGTGCTTTGAAGGCAGAAAATATACTATAGACCGCTTTCGTTACAACTGTATTTCTATTGCATTGTATATTAGCAGGATTCTCAATAGTGAAAGGTGGCTTTTACGATAGTGTTTCGTTGGAGCGATCTGAGGAAAAACAAATTGGCAAAACACTTGCTTGCATCAAGAGGGAATCGAACCCCCGGCGGGTCGAGATTGAACTCGAGCGAGCTTCACAGCCCAATGGCAACGACCCAGGTTACCACTACCCCATTGATGCATGAAGTTGTTATTGAGCTTTGCCCTCCAAGACCGTCGCCCAATGGGTGGAACGAGGAGAAATAGCCCGGCTTTCTATGTAAACACCGAAACACTTTGGAGCCCAGCGGCTTTGTTTCTACTCGTCCATCCGCCCATTTTCCTTAGGTACGTGGACTTGAGGAAGACAGATCGGCTTCGAGGTTCCAGGGCCTTTCGCGATGATTCTGGTCAGTAAACTTGGTGATGTCAATCCCTCGACGAAGTTGACAAACATATTGAGCGAAGCATCTCATAAAATTCCATCGAATTTCGCACAGATGCCCAAGGGGCTGATGGATCAACTTTCGCGGAAGCCTGATGAGAACCTCGGAACTGCACACAAACCGCTCCTGCTGCTGCGCAATGATTGATTAACAGCTCTCACAAGTCTATAGACTTGTTCATGGTTCCTTCGACTACGACTTTCACCCCCGTCAACGCCTCTGGTGGTCCATTGGGATGGCATCCACGTCTTCGTTGAGCCACTGGGTCAAGGTCGACAGCTCGGACTCTCGGATCTTTTATTTGGATTCTTGGACTCCCGCCAATGCACCATTAGCCTACGGAGGCTCAGTTAGAGGAACACGTACCCCAGGATACCTAGCTTTTCGTTTCACAGGTCAGTTCCTTCTATCTTCCTTCCTCCCTTTTTGTTTCGGAACTTACAATTTTGCCCTGTGGTATACTACGTACTTTTAGGCAATGCAGCCCGCGTAGTCGGTGCCAACTGGAGTCAACCCGTATCTTCTGGTGACGCACAGGGTACCACCATCAACGGTACTGCTGAACCGGACTGGAACTGTTATCTCAACGGTACCGCCGTCGCCAGGCCTCTCCGCTCAGCATACGTCGTCAATCCTTGGGTCGCATGCGATTTCCCGAGTCTTCCTACTGGACAACATACTATCGAAGTGAACGTCACTTCTAGCGAGAGATGGTTTTGGTTGGACGAGATTCAGTATGATCCAGGGGGAGTTGTGCAGGACGAAGTTATGATTGTGGGGTACGACGATGTGAATGTGACGTATACTGGGAGTTGGGATACGTATTACCAGGATGCGGTCGTTGTTGGGAGATCCACGAATGTAGGAGGTAGTACGGCCACACTCAAGTTTTTCGGTGAGTGGTCGTTTCTTATCCCTTCCCCTTTCTTTCGTCGCCCTTTATAGCTCACAAGCAACCTTCTACGCAGGCAACGAGGTCACCGTCGTGGCTGCTTATCCCGACAGAACACCCCAGGATCGCATCCGTGCCACGTACTCAATTGACGGACGCGAGGGCGGTTTCTCCATTCAAAACGGCGGTGGTGCCTCAGATTTCTACCGTCGTGTGGTCAGACTCTACGACCTATCTAATGGAGAGCACACTCTAGAGTTGACGTTTAACGGGGGTTCAAACGACATACCTCTGGCGCTGGTGGAGTTTTGGGTCAAGGAGGGGACGCATCCGTATCGGGTGGCTGGGCCTTCTTACACCACTCATAGTCTGCCGTTCGTCACTGGTGCAATGCCGTCAGGAGCTCGGGGCTTCAATCGAATATCTCCCCTTTCCAGCCTGGTCGGAGGCTTGCTGGTGCTTGCTGTTCTTCACAGTCTATATTAACGGCAAGTGAAAGGTGGACTTGGACATTCACGGACAATTTTACTACGGACATTTATGGACACACTCGCTTTCGCATTTCCCTTTCTCTGCTATCCAAACCTATTCTTACGGTACGTCGTTCTCCTCAGCCATCCTCACTTTCACTGACCAGCCGCACTAAACAGCTCGCCTGACACGGACGTTCTCTCCATCTGAATCACTTCTAGAGCGTCACCTGTTCGTGATTGTCAGAACCCACAACGCATTATAGCCCATAATTGGAACATTGATACCCACCTCGTTCGGATGCTTACCTTTAACGTGCTTGAGGTTCTCAGCTTTTTTAATGAGCTTAGCCAATAGGGTACGGCACGAAACACATACCATGGAGGATCACTTCCCATATTGGGGATGTGCACTCGCGGTACTTGTCCTCAGAAGAGTCTGTCTCTGTGTTTACACCGACTCGGATGGGCGTTACCCCCGTTCAGCGCACTGGACAAGGTAATCATATATAAGATGGGTTGAAGACGTGGTGACTGGAACCCGATCTTTATCGTACCTTTGAGCTCTGAACCACCCCGGGCTCCTCTGAGCCCCAATTGAACCCCGTAGTGGAGATGAAGGAGACTTACGTTGATGTGTTGATTATAGGAGCTGGTCCGGCTGGACTTATGGCAGCCAATGCACTCGCTCGTGCAGGGACGAAAGTTCGCATTGTTGAGAAAAGGTACGATGAGTTATATCTTCTTTTCCTGGACGTGATCATTGATAATTCGAGGTATTAGGGCCACAGCGGTTGATGCTGGACATGCAGATGGAATTCAACCTCGAACGATCGAGATATTTCAGGTGGGACTGACTTTATATCTTGCGGCGGTTTCCTAACTTGTTTGAACAGAGTTATGGCCTTGCAGAACGCCTTCTCAGAGAAGGAAATCAAATGCATATGGCAGTACGTGCCGATCATTAATCGTTCTCGTTCTCGATCCTTAACATTGCCAATGCACCAGGCCTTTTATAACCCAGATCCAAACGGAGGGGGTGTGAAGGTGCTTCCAAGCGTCTTTCAACCTTGTTTCAAGTGCTGATATCGAGTGCATTTGAAGCTCACTCAACGTGTTCCTGATATCACAGCACCCTCTGCTCGATATCCGTTCGAAGTAAGCCTTGAAAGCACTATGCTTTCTACAATTTTAGTTGAATATGACGATGCTGCCGACAGATCACTCTACACCAAGGTCACATCGAAAGGATCCTGTTAGACTCTATGGAGCAGTCTGGCGTGAAAGTTGAGAGGTCCACTGTCCCGACTTCCATTCTGTTGGCGGATGATGAATCAACCGTTGCTGATCCAGCAAGCTATGCTGTCAAGGTTAGCCTCTGTATGTTCCTCTAAATCTGCATGATTCACGACTTCTTTTCAGGTCGTTCTCCAGCGTCTGGACGTCGAAGATACCTTTGAGACTGTACACACTAAATTCGTCATCGGAGCCGATGGTAAGCCTGAACTCGACAGACCTCCAATTTCACCTCGGGATATTCAATAAATGCGCGCGTTTTACAGGTGCTCATTCATGGGTCCGAAGGTCGCTGGGGATATCAATGGAAGGTGAACAAACCGACTCCGTATGGGGAGTGATCGATGTGCGTCTGGACACCGACTTCCCGGACACCAGGGCAAAGTCAATCGTCAACTCGACTACTGGAACCTGCTTCCTCATCCCTCGCGAGGATGATAAGGACAGGATTTACATACAGCTTGACGGGACGAATATGGCTGTGAGCACCGCTAGCAAAGGCCGTGTGGATAAGACAGCTGCGAGCCCGGAGAAATTGTTCGCTGTGGCGCAGGAGATCATGAAGCCGTTCAGGGTGGAGCAAATTGGAGAGTGCGAATGGTGGACCGTTTACTCAGGTAAAGGAACCCATGACCGTCCTTGCTGCCAGTCACTCATGACTGATAATCTTGTTTTTTAAGTTGGACAACGGGTAGCTTCTTCGTATTCTGCTCGGGAGCGAGTCTTCATCGTTGGAGATGCCTGTCATACGCATTCTCCCAAGGCAGGTTAGCATACTGCCCTTTTTGTAATTTACAAGTCACTAAGCGTATCCTCTTTAGGACAAGGGATGAACGCGAGTATGGGCGACTCACATAATCTCGCCTGGAAGCTTGCCTACGTCCTACGTGGATGGGCTGGGATCTCACTCTTGAATACTGTGGGTGAAGCTTGACCATTTAGGCCACCCTTTAATTGACCTGAACTGACTGTTTGCACCCAACCGTAGTACGAATCTGAGAGGAGGAAGTTTGCACAGGATCTTATCGCTTTTGATAAGATCTGGGCCAAGCTCTTCACCGGGAAACCACGAACTGAAGAAAATCAGGACGGAGTGACGCATGAGGAGTTCCTCAGGTGAGTGCTGCGATACTCTCCATGTTTCCCTGAGGTAACAGGAGTTCATGTGCATGTTGAATGATTTACATAGACATTTCCAGACGTTCGGCGGCTTCTCGTCCAACGTCGGAATCCATTATCAACCTTCAGCTATCACAAACACTCAATATCAGCATTTGGCTCGGCATCTACCAATAGGTCAAAGGATGGTTCCGCAGGTGTTCATTAGGGCGGCAGACGGAAGGCCGATCGAAATTCAGGATATGCTTCCATCGGATACCCGACTCGGTATCTTGGTGTTCACGGGCGACGTCGCGACACCGAAGGACTTGAACAGGCTAGAAGACCTTTCCGACAAACTTCACAATATCCTCGCTGGCTTTTCGCGAAAAGCAGGGCAGTGGTCTGAAGCTTTCCGTGTCATTTCGATCGCCGGCCCATCCTTGAGGAAAGTCGGAGGTGCTCACCTCGCATTGCCAAGCCAGTTGAGGTCACATTGGTCGAGGTGAGTATCGAATTGCTTATACCACTAGGTGGACTAATGATTTTTCCGTATTCAGCGTATTGGTCGATGACGCAGGTACGACAGGGAAGCAAGGAGGAGATGGATACACCAACTACGGTATCGATCCATCGGCGGGTGCGGTAGTTCTCGTTCGACCAGACGGCCATGTTGGCACTGTTTCTCCGCTCAGCGAAGATGGAGTCAAACAACTTGAAGCATATCTAAACGGCTTTTTGAACCCTGTACAAAGTCAATCTTAGTAGTAGGTCTTGGGATGCTTATACGTAGTCCAATCAAATAAGGTAGTCTGGCTCCGTACTCATGCAATGTCATGACAGCGCGTACATTCTCCAAAAAGGACCTACAGACGACAACCCAACCGTTTCAATCATTCAGTGGAGAAAAAATCGCAAAAAGTGTGGATGCATCAAGAGGGAATCGAACCCCCGGCGGGTCGAGATTAGACAATCTCTAATGGCAACGACCCAGGTTACCACTACCCCATTGATGCTTGTTGATTGGCTCCTCCCCTCGCCGCAGCGCACCTGGTTCCTCAGAGAGGGCCAGAGATCGAACAAACGAAAGGTCGGGAGAGGTTTACGAGGTCAGGAGGAATAGAAAGATCCCACCGAAATGCAACGGGTATCCAAAACAACTCTACTGAATAATATACAATGCACAGAAAGCTAGAAAAGCTGGTCAAAGAGCCGACGAAGAACATCAACAGATATAACATAATTATCGTACACTTGGTATAAAATAAAGGCGATTCAAGAAAGCGAAAGATGAAGGAGAGTGCGGCCACAAAAGAGGGATACCTCTCATCCCCGCCGTGCCTTGACCGGAGCAGCCTCTGCGCTATCCACAGGCACCCTCCTCGGCCCACCTGCTGCAGGTCTACTCCCCTGCGCAGAGGGCGGCCTCCCACTAGACTTCGCGGGACCCGTACTGGTTTTCGACGACGAAGATGTAGTGGTAGTAGTCACCTTCGTCGTGGTCGTGGCAGTGGAAGCTCTACCAGACACAGCAGTCGACGACGTAGGCGAAGGACCCTTCTTCTTGACCACAGTCGAAGTGGCAGCCGGAGGTGGAGGTTTAAAGACCGGAGAGATCTTCCCACTCGGTGGTTTCGCGTTGACTTGCAGAGTCCTACTACCACTGCTACTTCCATCGTTCTCCTTCTCCCCACCGACGACGGCTCGTCCAGGAGCTTTCGTGGCCACACTGGGCTTCGTCTTCTCCCCAGCCGAGGTTGAGCTCCCAGCTCTAGCTTTGGTCGGAACAACCTTAGCTTTGGCTTTGGAGGCAGCCGTAGTCGTCTTCGTAGCAGTAGCGGACGGTTTCCTCGACTTGGCTTCAGGAAAAAGCACCCTCCCCCTAATCGGTCCACCCACAACCGACTTTGAGCTCGGACCAGCTTCAACCGCGTTCCTCTCCTGTAAAGGCGTATCAGGAGGCGACTCGCTGACTCCCAGCTCTTGCGCAAGCGACATCTGAGGCTCATCAGGTACGCGTATCACAGGAACGGGCAGAGGAGCGAATCCTCCTTCGTCGTCGAATTCAAGCGACAGATCCCCGTTCCCTTCTTCGAGTGATTCCTGGACCGCGCTCAAACCCTCAACAATGCCTCCAATAGGCGATTCGGATAACATGAGAATCCGGCTCAGCGGACTAGGTTTTGCAGGTGAATATGCGTGGACCATGCGTTGGGCAAACGGTTTAGCCACTGGGAAAGGTTTTTTCGTAGGTGGTGGTGGTGTCAGGAGGTCGGGTTCCGGTTCCAAGTCAGCTTCTGCAAGCTCCTCGCCTGTCGATGTTGGTTCAACGGAAGAAGAGGAGGACTTGGCCTTCATCCAATCAGGCGGGGAGAGTTTAAGTGGAGGTGGAAGGGCAGGCCCTGGCGGCAGGGACGCATGGGGGGATGGTGGGGGTAAAACAAAGGTTGTCGACAATAAAGATGTAGGAGGCGCGAGGGAGCCCATCATCGAAAATGTTAACGATGGCATCGGTGGTAGAATTTCAGTTTCTCCCGCAGGAAGAACTTTCTTCGGCGACCCAAGTGAAATCCGTGATTGGCGTGCACTGCTGCTGGCCCTGGTCTTCGCGGGGGATTTTTTGGGTAAAGATTTCTTCGGGGATTTGAAAGCGACTTTGCGCGGAGATTGTTTGTACGGCTTCGTTTGCTTTACCGGTTCGGGCGGTTCTGGCTCAGGTGAAGGAGGTAGATCGTCATCAAGCATCTTCTCCATCTCCCAAGCGCGTTTCTCTTCGAGGAACTTGACTCTTTCCGCCTAGGGAAAGGGATTATGCGTCGGTACCAAATAATGGCAGAGCTTGAGAGACTGACCTCCAACGCCGATCTATCCTTACCAAACTTGACGGCGGCCTCTGTAAACTTGAGCCGCTCTTGGTCGAGTTCCTGCTTAATCCGCTCCAGACGCTCTTTCTCCTCGTCATGCAAGGGTGCGCTCATAAGCTCCACGCTAACTTCCCCGAACTCTTTGGCGGAAGTCCGCTGCTGTTCAGCAAATTGTTCGAACATAGACTCAATCTCTTCAGCCTGCGTTTCCAATTGCTTGTGGCATCGGTCTAGATGTAGAGTGGGATTAGCGACCAAGCTATTAGGAAGGAGAACGGGCTAACCAAGTTCAGTTTGGAGACTCTCGATAATCTTCTGAAGTCGCGCAATTTCAGCGTTCATCGCCTTGGCGTTCGCGTTGGGCTGCGGGGCGGTACTCGTTTGGGCAGGATTCGCTAAGCGCTCCGTAACAGTTTCCAGACTATCGCGTAAGCCGTTCAACAATGCTTTCAGGGTGTCTTCAGGGTGCGATTTGGGTGCCATTGGGAACAGCGTTGACAGCGTATACGGAAGCAGCTACAAGGACAGTAAGTGAAAGGACACCCAAGAGTTTGCTCTTGACTCACCTGGTCCTCGTTTGACGATAGCAAACCATTCGTTTGGTAAATGATTCTTTGAACCGCGTTGACAGCCTTGAGTGCTAACGCTTTCAAGTAGTGATTATCTTCCAAGAGAGCGGCCCTTGCTTTCTCGGCTTCTCCCAACGAGACGTCCAGGTAGCTTGGGCAGTGTTCAAATCCACCGCCCTCTACGACGTCGACATTGGCGCACTGAATACCGCTTGGAATGGCGGTGAGTTTGGTCTGAAGTTCTGCTATCTTCTGCCATTTCTCGGTCAGGCGTTCGATCTCCTTTTCGCGTTTCTTCAATTCAGCTTGATACGTTGACCTGATCGCTTGGAGCGATGTCCTTGTCCGCTGTAGCTCGGCTGTAGTCTGCTTATGGGCGTTCTCTGTGGTGTGCAGGGTTCGGAGCGTAGCACTATAGCATATTTAGCAAAGGCTTGAGGGAAAAATACGGCGGATCATTTACTTCATTTTGGACTTGTGCAAGTTTGCCTCTCGTTCAGCGTTTGCTGCTTTCTCTACTGCCGTCCGGTGCATTGATGTAAGACGCTCATGGTCGTAGGTCATTGTCCGCAATTTAGTTGAGAGTTCCTCTGTTCGAGCCATGTCTTCCTATAGTCTAGCATGAGGCCAAGTCTTGGATTGACCGGAGAGGGCACCACATACCACACGTTGACTCAACAAGCCCAGAAGACATTTGACCACTTTCTCAGAGTCCTTTACTGAGATTCCTTCCAAGCATAGCCCTGGTGCCTGGACGAATCCATGGGCGATGAGCTGGGCATTGGCGTATTCGAGGGTCGACGTGGAGACAAACGAGTCTGTGGAAGAGCCAGACGGAGAGTTGAGCTCTGAGAGCGAGATGTCGTCAAAGTTCCAGTGTACGCCTCTCTTCGGCGTCGCCATCATCGTTGAGGGTGATGAGCAGGAGGCTGTTGTGACCGTTGCGTTCAAAGTCGAACCGCGCTGATCAAGGGTCTCCCCGACGCGTCGGTCACGTGCTCGTGCAGCGGTGGAGTCCCAAGCAGTTTTCCTCTAAGTAATCGGGCTAATTTTCTTGTAAATTTTAGAGCGTAGCTCAAGAGATCGCTGCACTGGTCACTTCATTTTTTACAGGGAGAGACTCTGGCACTCCAGGCTACCGACGGTGTTTGGACATCAGCTCGCAGCACAACAAAGGCGGTGGATCACATAAGCATCTCTACCCAAGGGACTTGGCCGTGGACTCTGGTTCTGGCGATCCGTCGACTGCGCTTCCCCTTCAGAACCTCTACTTCTATCCCCCATTTACACCCCTAAATAACCATTTAATTATACACTGTACAGGGCATGCCTGGGGTCACACATTCTCCAGGGGCAGCAGTCAATGGGAGCATGTCCCAACCAAGTGAGTAGACAGACCTTTTTCTATTATTATATTGCAATTAAAGCAGCCAAATTAGCCTCCAACCGATTCCATGATGGCCCCAGTATCGCTGAAATCAAGGCAAAGGCAAAGGAGACCGTGAAAAAGGAGGGTCGTGGGGTGTCGGTTATGTCGTTAATCAAGACAGCTCGGACCCAGCTGCTGAATGCGAAGGAGCAGGAGTCGCAGGGAGATCTCAAGGCCGCGTTGAGCTCGTATATCAGGGCTGCAGGCCTCATGAAGATGGCTGTTGACTCGACCGAGTTCAAGCAGGATTCCAAGGGCGTCATCCGCAAGGAGTGGGATAATTTCCTCAAGGTGCGCCGACCGCTGCTACATCGTTTGTGTGGTTCTGACATCAGAGTTAGGCGGAAGCTGGCGATCTCGTCGCCAGGACCAACGCGGTGGAGGAAAAGCTCAAGGTGATAGAACAGTCGCAGGCGAGGTGAGTGAGGATTGAGCACTGGGCTTGTGCGGCCACTGAACGGCGTCCAGGGAGGTCGTCGAGCAGGACGACGGGCCCATCGTCAAGCCTGGCGGCTCCATTGCCGACCGCGTACGGGCTCTGCAAGATAACGGGCTCTCCGTTGGGACCTCGAAGCGGTTCTCACGCGAAGTGGCCAACCTCCCAACGCCTCCGACATCTCCCAGCCGGATATTGACCTCGAATACCACCACTACCACAGTGGTTCCCCCCACACCCATAACGCCCTCCCCACATACCTTGGTTTCTCCCACAAGCTTCGGGCCCCCTTCGCCAACGTCCTCTCCGTCGTCATCTCCCCAACTCGACCTTTCCGGCTTTTCACAAGCTTTCCCTTCAATTGAGGAACTGGACGAGAACCCCACTTTTTCGCTTCCATCTGTTCCCACCGGGATTCCTTCGGACTCGACAAAGACTGTCGTCAACAAAGCCCTTCGGAATGGCGACCCTCTGGCATCTCTCAGAGAGTATGCTGTCCAGATTGAACGGCCCGCAAGTACCCCAATCCCACCAATGGGCAACAACTTTAACAGTAGGCCGGCTTCCCCAGCGTCTAAAGCTTCCAAAACTTCGGCTCTGTCCCGGTCCCCCCTCCCCGTCAAAAACTCTGCCCTTCCTAGTGAACTGCTCAGCTACATCCGGGACTACAATGTTCTCTTGATTGATGTACGCAACCGAGAAGACTTTAACAGGGAGCATATCAAAGCGGGGGCTGTAGTATGCGTGGAACCGAGCGTATTACTGCGGTCAAAGTGAGTACTCAAGTCACTCTCGCCCCTTTGCTCGTCTAATAATATTCCTAGCATCAATGCTGAGAGCCTCGAGGCCTCTATGGTGATTGCTCCTCGAACGGAGACCAGTTTATTCGAAAACCGGGACAAATTCGATCTTGTGGCTGTATACGATCAATCTTCTGCAACCTTTGGCGACGATTCGAGCCCACTCTCAATTTTGGTTAGCGTCATCAGTGAACGTGCTTTCAGGAAGATCTTGAAACGGATGCCCATGATGCTTGTTGGTGGCTTGGATGCTTGGAAACGCGATTTGGGAGGTGCAGAGCTTGTACGGGGCGAGGGATTTACTGATGTTGTACCAAAACCTTTCTCGCCACCATCAAGTCCGAACCCTAACAACCCATTCACAAATGGGTTGTTCAACAATCTCACCAACGGGAATGGCGACCCTCACCAGGTCTGGACGCCCCGACCTCGACCCGCGATTAATGGTACCGAACACAAACCTACGTACTCGTTGGATATTTCTGGCCACGCTAGGTGAATATTGCCTTACCCATTGGCTCCCCTCTTTGCTAACTTCTCTCAGGAATCCGGCAGATTATACCCCTTCAAACAACAATGGAATACCCGGAATTTCACGACGACCCGCTATGACGCGCAACACCCAATCAATATCTATCTCTCGTAGTAAATCTGACCTTGTAAGTTACTCTTTCTCCTCGCGGCTCTTCTCGTCCTGACTTCAGCTTGCCAGAATGCCTCTCCCGTAGTCCCCGCCCCACTCAACGGATCAGCTTCGGCTGGTCCAATCACGTACCCTACCTTCCCCGCCCACAGTATATCCCCCGCCTCCCCCGGCATCATAACAGCCCCGCCACTTTCGTACGATATGCCCTCCCCTCCCCAAGCCTCCATCAACTCGTCTCACCTAACGCGCAGACGCAGTGACTATGTCGACCAGTCCGCCGAAGCTATTTCTACGCTACAGTCGTCGTCAAGGCACCCCATTGATTATCCGGAACTGTCGATGCTGCCGTCGAGTGCGCCTGTGTTGAGGCCTCCGCCTGTAGCTGCTTCTCCTGCGCTGGAGCGTCATAGTAATCGGCAGAGTCCGTATCAGCCTCCTCATCAGCAAGGGCAGTTTACGACGACGCCTCCGGGTGGGGGAGCACCTAAACCGCCTAGGATTAACTCGGATTATCCGGTTACTTATTGGGGGGATATGCAGATTGGCACGTCGGGCCTCAAGAATTTGGGGAATACGTGTTATATGAATGCGCCGATTCAGTGTTTGAGTGCCACGGTGCCGTTTTCGAGGTTCTTTACAGGTATGGTGCTTTGTTCTATTTTATGGATAGGATGGATGGCTGAGCCTTAGACTGTCACCGACAGATGGCCGATGGAAAAATGCAATCAACTTTACGAACAAGATGGGTTCTCAGGGCAAGCTGGTCCAGGCGTTCGCGAAGTTGCTGCATGATATGTGGGGAGGTGATTTGCCTTACCTTACGCCTATTGATTTCCGGGTACGTTGTTTGTATGCTTCCACCATTTCTTCAGCATGCTGACGGTTGAAAAATAATAATGGCAGAGAGGGATTTGCCAGTTGAACCAACAATACATCGGCTCAGACCAGCATGACTCGCAAGAGTTTTTGAGCTTTTTGTTGGATGGGATCCATGAAGATCTGAACCGTATCATGGTCAAGCAACCTGTGGCAGCTGTCACGGCAGAACAGGAGGAAGAGCTCAATCGGCTACCACCTATGATTGCGAGCGACCGAGAATGGAGATCGTGGAAAGCGAGGAACGACAGCTTGATTGTGGATTATTTCCAAGGGCAGTTCCGGAGTAGGCTGCAGTGTCTAACTTGCAAAAAGGTAACCGATATCTTGGATCCTCAGTTAGTCCTGAATACTGATTGTTGTTACTTGACCTAGACCTCGACAACGTACAACGTCTTCTCGATCCTGCAGCTTCCCATTCCGCATAGTCGAAGTTCGAAAGTATCCATTGGGCAGTGCTTGAACGCTCTATTCAATGAGGAGATCCTTGAGAAAGACGATGCATGGTACGTTGCTGCCTGCCTCTTCCGTCCCAAGCACTTATCATTTGCACCCAGGGACTGCCCACAATGTAAAACCAAACGCCGTGCCTCGAAAACTCTGTCACTTGCCCGCCTTCCACCCATTCTCCTCATCCACTTCAAACGTTTCGAAGCCAACGGCCGGTTCTCCGACAAAGTTGACACCTTTGTCGAGTTTCCTATGAAGGGATTGGACCTGACAAACTATATGCCACCGCCTTTACCTCCTGGAGCGGATCACTCAGAACTGAACGGAGGTCTACCAATGTCGATTGACGATCCGCGTACGCAGCTGCCTCCGTATCGGTATGATTTGTATGGCGTTACGAATCATTATGGGAATTTGAGTAGCGGACATTGTGCGTTTACTTCTTTTACCTCGATCGTAGGCTGGAACTGACTGCGTTTTCGTTGTGCAGATACTGCGTTTGTGTCGTCGAGAGGTGGATGGCTATCATGCGATGATAGCAGCGTTAAGGCGTGTGATCCCAAGCAAGTTGTGGTGAGTTTCCCTCGATAGCATCTAACCTTCAGGCGATAACGCTGACATTTGGACCTTAGAACCAAAAAGCTTATGTCCTTTTCTACAAACGCGTTCGAGCTTCATAGACACTACACTACATATACCATGATACCTATCTATCGCTTTTCTCCGTGGATTATTTATTGCGTTTGGTCAACAACCGTCTCATGCACTGTTTTTCCTTCTTCATGCCTCCTGCCTGATACAATACAGCATGCCTACAACACACATACCTTATTCTGTTTATTTCCCTCTTTTACCTCCGACGACGACTCGGATCTGTCTTGCATTCACCCCCTCTATCTTCTAAACAGATCCTCCATCATTTTCAATCTCGATTTGTTGTCGATTGCCGCCAAATTTCTCGCCAGACCACATGTATTGTACGACTAACCAGCGCCCTATTTCTACCCTTGGGCCCCAAATTAGGCGGATCCCCGATGGTTCGTTTTGGAAATGGGTACCGTCTATTGTACTTGAGTGTACTACGTAGTGCCGCTAGCGCCAAATGTAGCCGTTCGAACGTTCTGGATTCACGTTAATGGAAGCTCAGGAAGAAATGCCGGACAGTTGGTCTTGCATTACAACAGTCACGATATAAAATATCACCCGTTCGTTCAGAAGCGGTATACAGGGAAGCCTACTACTACTACGAAATATCTATTATCTGTTTGTCCATCGCAACAACCGAAAAAATACAAAATACACTTCAGAGCCCCAGTGTTCAGGAAACCATCATCCCCATCGCCTTCCCATTTATCTCATTAGTCTCGTAATGGCATCGATGGCAGAACCAAGACGGCGTTACGCTGCTGCTATCTATCCGATAGAAAGCGGGTGAGAACTGAGACTTGCATCGAGAACATTCGGGGTCTGGGTTGCCGGGATCGGGTGTGGATGCTACGCTCCCGTTGGTTTCAGCACCGCTGCGGATATTCAGGATATTATCGAGTCGACGGGCTTTACGCAGAAGGCCGTGAGCGTTTGAGGGTGCTTGCTTGTAGGCTTGGCAGTATACTTGGAGCGCCGTCTTAACAAGAGAATGTTCGTCAGATGGCGCAGGGAGAAGGGAAATCGTGAATGTACTCACCTCGCCGCCTTCGTTAGTCTCACAAATGTCGTAAATATCTCGCTTGGAGCGGTCATGATCTTTGCAAGATACGAGGGCATTCATACAACCGGATTCGCCCTTGAAGGTGGTCGTAATAGTGGTATCTCTCCGGCTGCTCTTCACCTGTGATTTCATGTCCAATTAGCCGGCAGCTTCCGAAGGGAGGAAGCATGAGCGTGGACGTACGGGTTGGATCTCAAACCCGAACTTGTGCCCTTGTTTCCAGGCGCATGAGATATGGAACTCCTTCGGGCATTCATTGCATTTAACCACAGCACCCTCAGCCTCCCCACATAAGCAACATTTCTAGACGAGATGAGTCAGAGGTTAAGCTTTTTCCTACCCTGAAACAAGTACTAACCGTTGTCCACCGATGTCGAGTGATGGTGCTCAGGCCCTCGACTAACCGGAGTCGAGAAGCATCCGTGAAGGTGAGTTCGGGCGAAAAGACGGCGCAGAGAATATGTGTCCATCCTTGGCCCTCTGTAGGTTTGCAAGCACGCAGTAATGTATCCGCAGGAGGCCATGGCTTCATCCGCCGTTCCTCTGGGCCAGCTCTTGGGCATAACAGACAATCGTGGTTCTGGAAACAGATAAATCCGTTCAAAGATCTACCTAAGTGAATAGGTGTGGGACTCACGATCGAAGCCTCTAATGTCTCCTCGTTCTCACATAGTTCGCAAGTCCAACTCTCCACGGACGTTGGATCAACAATAGCCCCAATCGATCCGCAGTGCGCCCTAAATTGACATTTCTTGCACCGCAATACCTTGCCTAATGGCCCTTGCTTCGAGCATGCGAGGCATTTGACTTGTGGTGCGGCAGAGGGAGCGGGTGGAGGTGTAGATTGAACAGAGACAGATGTCTAAGCGGATGGCCCATCAGTTTCCTTGGCTGAAAGAGTGGCTTTAACGTGGACTCACCCTTGCCCGTTTCGAGCTAGGCCCAGCAAGGGGTGTACCCTCCCTCTTCTCAATCGCCTTGGATTTCGAAGTGGGCACGGATTCCTCACGGACAGGTCGAACATTGAGATCGGCGTATTTCCGCCAGTTCGTACCACAGTTGTCGCAGAGAATGTTCGTAGGGAGGCCCTTAGGCGCCTTCCACCAAGTAGTAGACTCTCTAGTTCGGCAAGCACCGCAGCTAGGCGATTTCGAGGGTTGGGCAACGATAGAGCCTTCGTCATCTGACAGCCCAACGTGAAGTCCTCCTATTCGCTCGGCTTCTGAAACGTATTGTCGATTGACCGGTTTTGGTGGAGGACCTTTGGTTCTGAGGCGTTTGTTCTCTTCCTTCAGTTTCGAGCTGAAAGCCAAGTCAGCTTGAGTACCAAGGGAACGTGCCAAGAATACATACTTCTTCCAATGTCCGTAAAACCTTACGATTTCAGGCATGGATCTGTTTGGAACCTCATCCCGAGCCGCACGGAGCTCGGGCCCGTGCAGCGCGATAGCATCCTCAAATGCCACTACTTCCTCATGCGAGAAAGATTTATCTGTGTATGCAGTCTCGAATTTCTTCCACTGAGGGAAAATCATGAGGAAGTTGCGGGAAGAGAGGCATATTGGGCACGGTAACAAACCTTTTCAGACCGGATACCAGATTTCATGTTCACCGAGGTGAACGGTCGTGCAGCGAGTGCTGCATCTGAGAAACGGCGGATGACTTCTGTCAGCCAATCGACACTGCTAGCCGTGGTCGGGTCTCTGGTCAAGTGTTTCTTGCAAGACTCCACTGCGACTGCGGTCAGATTGACTATTATCGTGAACCACATTTTATCTCACCTTCGGCGACTGTAGGTTGAAGCACATCGTCAATCTCACACCCTAAAGCAGGTGAGGAAAGCCATACCTTCTGCGTCGGTCAAAGAATTGATCACACCCAAGACCTCAACGGTCGAATCACCGCCCCGTTCTTCGATGTCTACATATTTGATCAGTCACGCCTTTACGATAAGACCATTTCACGCACCTGGGGGGTAATTGTACGGATCTGGAGCAGGAGGTACAGTGGCCTGGTATTTCGGACCCTGTCGGGTGGCGGCCCGAGGGAAAATGAGATCCTCTTCATCTGAATTTAATTTCAGCAACGCTGTTAACGGTTATACAACAGAGGTTGGTTGGTACCTAGTGCATCTTCGGCCACAGTGTGTGCACTGAAGGTCTTTTGAATAGCTGTTTCACCGACAGCAACGGAAATGAGCTTACCCGAAGTATCGAAACGGCCACAGCTTGAAGTGCTTGACCGGGAAGTTTTCCTCTTTCTCTGCTAGAGATTTGTCTTTTCTAGGACGCCCACGTCCACGCGCAGGTGGAGCATTTGACTTGAGCGCTTTTGGTCCAGCTGAGGTGTTGTGTCGGACGTCGTGGCTGTCTACTTCCTCCTCATGCCTCCTTGAACAAGGAGCGCAGGTCCACCCATATCCGCGAGTCGGCTTTGCGAGCAGTGGAGGCTGCACGCATCGCATGTGGAAAAAACGTTTACACCGGTCGCATTGAACCGTGTCTGGGCTATACGTAATTGCTCAGGAGAGCTCTAGCAGGCGATGGCATGACGATGATCTCACCTTGGACACCAGCCTTGGCAATTATCACAGAGACGCATATGGTCTGTGAGGTCTGGAATGACCTCTTTCTCCGCGACGACATACTCGTAGCGCGAGATGAGGAGTTCGCGAATATGGTCAGGCACTATATTCGCGATTTTTTTGTTGAGAAATGTCGGAGGATTCCCAAAAAGGTAAACGAAACCTAAATGTACTCACGATTGCGTACATCACGAGCAGGAATGACTTCGAACTCTTTCTTGATGTAAGGATCGAAGAGCCTGTTGAAGTAGAACCTATCCGGCCGCTTTTTCCAGCCAGACAAATCAGATATTTTGTCTCGATGTACCACGTGGCACTTGGCACGAAGCTGATTGATGTCGCAGACTTCCGAATATATGGCTGCTAGAAGTAAACGGGAGTCTGCAACGGGGCGGTCGCTCACATCGCTGGGGCGATAATACCAAGCCAGTCGGACTCGGGTGTAGACGTAATTTTTGCCCTCCTCTCCCTTGGGTGCGTCCGCAGGGGGGAGGAATTGCATGATTCGTCCCACGGAGTAGGGCGTGCCGTCACGAGCGTCCCAACTCGGGGAGCAGTAGACGTGGTCTAGAAAATATGAATGACATCGTCAGGGAACGTTGAGAGGATTTAGAGACCGATTATTACCATTTACTTTGACGAGGTCGCCGTTTTTGAGATATACAGGGACATCCTCGGACATGGCTGATGAGGCTAGACGAGCTGAGCTCGAAATCTGATCTGAATAACAGGAAAAATACGTACGAAGAAAACAAATGAGAGGAATAAGGGGATATGAGCAGCTATCGTTTGCTCAGAATATTTCTGGCGGGTAGAATGAGGGTTTAAAGGAGATGAGCGCCAGATTCCAGGGGAGAAGGTGGAAGAGAGGAAACAAGAGGTGATAATTGAAACTCCGATGGGATGAACATACAAATCAAGGCAAGGACCCTAATATCCCCCACCCGGGACGTACCCATCATGCCGCGAATCTTCAGCACCCAGCTACCAAAATAAATGAAAGGGCAACTTCCAAACGTGATGTACAGAACTCCTACGCTAGTCTAGCCCAGCTCCTGTTTAAATAAGGCAAATCGTGGATGAGGTTGCCACCCAGGTGTTCCGAGCGTGTGCCACACACCCCCTAGCCCGAGCATCGTGACCACCACCCTCAAAATATCCACAGCAGCTCTACTCATGTTGTATCATCGCTGAAACGAGGCTGCGAGGTTTCCGTTACCTCTTGGGAGGCCTCCAGTGGGCTGACGCGGTCAACTGCGCATGGATGGGAAGGTTGGAGCCAAAACTTTGGCTTTGCTTGAGCAAAGGTAGCGTATCTCTGCAATCGATAAGAAACGTTCGCATCTTCGACTTTCAGCATGTTACGGCCCCCGTTCGGTCGATGTCACGCAAAATCCGTCCTTTGTCTGAAGGTGGTCCTGGGAGGAGCGCCCTTTGATCGGTCAAACCTCCGCCCCGCCCTGGGCCTCCCAGAGAATGCTGGGGCTTCTCAGCAGAGTTCCTCCCGAAAACGACACTTCAAGTGAGCGTTGATTCTTCATTTTACGTCCACCCTCGAGCCTCGGGCCCTCAGTTCTGAGCTTCTCGATGAATGAATTCTCTTTTCTGGCTAGGTACACTGGTGCCGAATGATGGGTGATCAGATCGGCCGGCTTCCCCGCTCTACCATGCGCGCCTGCTCCTCGTCGCTGGGCCCGAATCCCGACTACGTAGGCGCCTGGATGTGCCAATATTGGGTTTGCGGACGTGGAGGAAGCTTTATTAAGAGGAGGGGCCTTCTCTGCAGTCAAAAAGGCAGATATACGATTCGACGAGGTTAATCATTGCCCCGGTGTGGTGTGGAGCTCTGGGGCCGGATGGTAGTAGTGCAAACTTAAAAGGCAGCACTCGTAATAGAACGGAAGGCAGCTCTGGAGAGCGACGGTCTTCCTGCACCTCCTGGATATTTCTCTGCGAAAAGGTACCCATTGAGTCTCAAAATAAAACAATCATCCATGTTCACCTGATTCCGTACTCAGAGACCGATCATGATGGCTCTTACCACTTGGGCAACTTTGGCTTGGCTTTGAAAGCAACTTTCCCTCCATCCACATCGTTTGCCAGCACCTGGTTTCAGTCCCTCCGGACGTCCACCATTGCTCATATACCCCCGACATACCCTGGCCCCCGCACAGGGCGTTCGTCTCAATGACGCCTTGGCTAGTGCGGCCTTCAAGCGGTCGCAAGACTGTACATGAGTGGGCTGATGAAGTCGCCTCCGTCGGTATGCAAGAGAAGTCGTCAAACGGCCAGTCAGCGTCCAGCAGAGGAACCCGTCACACCGCGTCGTCCACAGTCGTTGAGGAGCCTTCAGGATTGCCGGTTCCCGTCGTTCAGTCCGACCGATTCACCATCAACCATCGGAAACGCAAAACAGCGCGGTTTGGGAGGTTGAAGACCTTGTGGGTCGAATTCAAGACTCGGCTAGGCACGGGCTCGGCGCCGTCGTCTAGCTCCGTGCATGATGAGAGTGCGGTGGATAGCGCCTGTTTGCCAGGGAGGGAGTCCTTATACGATGACGACACGGTAGACGAAGTGGTAGTGGATCGTGTGTGGACTGAGGAGTTTCACTCAACGCCCTCGCACTCGGACCCAGAAGACGTGATCAAATCCAAGTCTGGAAGCAACCGACATCCTCCAGTACTCAGCGACAGCGCCAGTACCATCGAGGACCACCCTTTCTGGGACCGTAACGCCTTCCTCATCTTTCTCAGGTACCGAGTATGGCGGTTGCTCATGGAGATCTTCGCTTCCCGCTTTGAAGACGAGAAGAAGGAGCAACACTATCGACAGGTGTGTCACACCGTATTATTAGGTGGTTCCTGGGCTCATGAGAACCCACAGGAGGAATGGTATATGAAGAAATCGCTGGCGGTCGTCACCTCGATATGGTTGATTATCAGCTGGGCTCTGGGGTGCGCCCTGAGCAAACTTCCCAGTAGAACATTCACTATTGGCGACAACGTTTTTTTCTTCGCAGTAAGTACTCATAAACCGACATTTACCCACATGTTTAGAAGGCTAAACGGCACCGTAGGTTGCTTCCGTGTTCACGATCCCCCTAATGTACGTGAGCTGCCTCTTCCTTTGTGTCGTCATTAACATGTGCTTGACAGCGTGATGGTCATTTACGACTGGCCGCGAGATCGCCCCCACATTTACCAGGTGACGGTGCTCTGCGCCGTCTGGTGTTGGTCCTTTTATAACATCATTTACATGAGGGCGTGCGGCTACTACACGCCAGGGAACCACCAGGACTCAGGGCGCTGCGAAGGCCGGGACTTTATGGCCACTTTCTATTATGCGACGGCGCTGCAGACCATCGGTTTGTTCGGTCTGAAGATGAATAGGTTCCCTGCAGCGATTGGGGCTCTAAGCTGGTTCCTGTTTTCCTGCATTGCAATCATCCCGGTGCGACCGACGTGGATACGAGGTAAGTCCAGGCTTGGCATCTTGGGAGTGACACATTGAACTAACTGGATTCCTAGTCATGCTCAACTTCTTGATATTTCATTTCTGTAAGTAATCCTTTCCCCTCGGCACATTCACCAAGGTTTAATTTCCGGAACAGTCCTAATTTACGTGCACTACGTGCGAGAGTTGGTACGTCTATTGCTTCAAGCTCCCCTTTTCCGCCTACTCACCTCTTTTAGTCCGAGCGACGACTGTATACGCTTCGTGATCAGCTGAAGATACAGTTCAAGGTGAGTTGTCAAGGGCTATCGCCTTTTCATCTGACCATATCTATCCCCAGGCGACCCAAAAAGCCCAGATCAATGAACGTAAGGCATCCGACTCGAAGCGACGTCTGACATCGTAAGCATTACTTTGTCCTTGTACCCCTATGACAGAATTAACTGACAGGATAATCAATCGCAGCTACGTGTTCCATGATGAGTATTCTGATAGTGGTGAACGACGTGGCGCGCTCGCTGACTTTCTATGTACAGGTCCGAGTTCCATTGAACACAGCCCGTGAGTGCTCCGTCCTCTGCTTGTTGCGAAGCCCAAGATCCGGCTCGTCCGGATTCACTAACTTGCGCTCTTGGCTGCGGCGTCATCCATACGCTTTTTGTGCATAGTGCTTGCGGTGCAGAATATGGCAGCCTCAGGGACGGTGGCTCAAAAACAAGAGATCGAGTTCACGGCTCTAAAAGGGAGCTTGACGATGATGTCAAAAGGTACCTATGACGTTTTGCTTCTCTATCAACTAATCTCCGGAAATTAAACGCCCGCTAACCTTGTTTTTCCCTTCACCTCGTGGAAACACGTAGTGTTGAATGATGTTCTAGATTTGTGAGTGTCTTCTTGCCTCGTTGCTTGCTTTTGAATGGGTTTGCTGATGGATGACTACTATCTAGCAATCGGTTGGATAGTGGTAAATTTGAATCTGCGTCCAAGGTGGGTTTGCATCGTGTCCCTATAAAAGGTTGCCTGGGTGACCGATATTTGTTGTAGCCTTATCCTTTCCACCATGTTATGCGGTCGTTGCTTAACCCTCTTCGTCTTAACACGGATGCGAAGGGGTTGCAATTCGAGACGTACCTTGATCCCAATATCGATAAGGTCAGAACCATAGTTAACTCTCGCATCACTGCGTATCGTCGGCGGGGGGGGGGGGGGGCGGGCGGGGCGGGCGGGGGGGGGGGTGGGGGTGGGGGGGGGGGGGGGGTGGCGGAGCAGGGGAGTGGGGGGGGGGAGAGGGGGTGGGTGGGG
>JAMZDL010000282.1:0-22673 GCA_027579765.1 Candolleomyces efflorescens
GTACTCTTCGTCCTTTCAACTTTGGGGTACATATATGTATAGGTGAATAGCGAACGTACCCAAGGGTAATTAACCTTTGAGACCATCCACCCTCTACCGCCCATCACCGCCATGGTCAAGCCCTCCTGCTTCGTGTGCACAAACGAGTATGACCCCGTTGAACGACAACCGGTCAGGATTGCCTGCGGTCATTGCGTTTGCGCCCTCTGCATGGACGAAATCGTTTCCCGCTCCACAGGCTGCCCACTTCGGTGTCGCGCGGGTGCTCGCCTTCGCTACCGTGATGCTCGTGTCGTCGACATCTCCGTCGTCGAGACTAACGAACACAATGACATAGCAGCCGTTGTCGAGTAAGGTCGTCATTTTCCTTCTCCCGTGCATTAAAACTGATCACCTTTAGTCTCAATCGCTCTCTAGTGGTCTATCGCCGAATGTTGCTGGAGCTCGTCGATCGCAACATCACCCGCAGCAAGCGGCTGGAGAACTGCATATCCGTTCAACAAGAGACCTTGTCCCGATTCTCCCTCCAGATTCGCACCGCCGTGCGAGACCAGAAAGGGGCATTGTACATGTTGAAGCATAGCGAGAACCGCCTCCGCGCCGAAGTCGAACACGAGAAGGTCCTTCTCGACGAGCTCGCTACCCTACAGCGCCAGGTATGCTCCGAGCTTATCGTCATTATCTGCCCCTTTCTCAATGATCATACACTGTTCATTGACAGTTGAGAACTGCAGCTGCGGCTAGAGCGGGAGCTGCAAGTGCGGATGGTGATACCGCTGGAGGAGCTGACTCCTCGACTGCTGATCGTAACTGGGCTTCCAATTTGCTTTCCGGTGAGTATCTTTCTTTTCCCTCAAACCCTTGCCTAATCAATACCAGAAGCTGCCTGTGCTGCTCGAGGACAGAAAAGGGCGAGGGATGCCGAAGAGGAAGCTGATGTCGATGCCGGAGACATCCGTCCCACACGACGAGCGCGATGCACGTAACTGGCCATTCTCTTCACCGCTGCGCACATCCTCACCAGCCGACTATCTGTTTCTGTATATTGTATACCCTTGTTTGTTCTCCCTTAGACTTCTCTTCTACTCTTCGTCTTCACTGCTACCTCTTATGTGTGATATTCGGTCATCTTTACTGCTGCGTCTCTTGTATGATATCATGTCGTCTTTCTTTGTCAACCACATGCCCCAATAACAAACCCACTTTCGCCGTTCGCCGTTTTAAATTCCTTTATCTGCTTAGTCACACCGTTTTGGTCGTCATTGAAGCAGTGGCAGGAATTCTTTCTTCCTCCTCAACTTCGATGTACACCTGTAGCAAGTCTTTAAACCACCACAACGACACAGTCAACTGCCTCGCTTTCACAAGCGATGCTCGCTATCTTGCTAGTGGAGACGATAACGGTCTGGTCATTGTCACGGACATGCAGGACTCGAGTCGCTTTGACCGATACCACTTCAAGGATGCGGTGACTGCTATGCTTTGGCTCACAGGCAGACCGAAGCTCGTAGTTGGATTGGCTAACTGCGAAGTTCATTTCATTTCTTTGGTGAGTTCTTTGCTACTTCATCCTTAAAACCACTTTCTAATCCGGCGTAGGAGGACGAGCAGGCTTACACGCTCAGTTATGCTCCAAGCGAATACGCCGACCTTGACGATGAATGGAGACATCTCATACAAATCAATTCTCTTGCTTACGACCCCTCCACCAAGCTTCTTGCGATCTCAGTCAGTACCAAAGTTATTGTCGTTTCTGTTCGGAACTTTCAGAAAGGCGAGTTACACCTATCGTTCTCCGCTGTCTATCTACCTACCTCTATCTCGTTAGGGCATTTCCACGAAAAGGCAGTCATCGGCCCAGTGGGGCGAGACCCTTTGAAGAATGTATCGGGCCCGCCTCCTAATTCCCTTGCCTCCGAAGTAACGTCAACCCACTTCCTCAAAGACGGCGTGGATCTACTCGTTACGTTTCTCGAAGAAGGCATTCGCCTGTACAGTGTGGCCAGTCGTGAGCAAAAGTGGCATATCAGACCGAAATCGTACCGGATGTAGGCATTCCATCCCGTACTTCACTTTCCAGAGTTTGAGCCTGTCCGCTGACATCATTTTTAGTGGAATGTCCGCCGTTGACAGTGGGGAGGCTCTCATGATATGCTCCAACCTGTACGATGGTTTTGACTTGTATAACATTCAAGAACGTAGTTACGTTCGAACGATACGTCGGGAAATTCCTCGTTCCCGCAACGTCATGCTCCCTGCCCTCTTTGTTTGCCACAACTCGGACTTGGACTCGGCTCTTCTCCTGGGGTCGGCGAGCGGACAGGTTCAGATCCTATCAAGCACCGGGGATGTGTATCATAGGCTCACGCACGGTAAAATCTCCTATCTGATATGTTTCTTCAAATTTAACATCTCCTCTCAGGTAACGAAATTATCCAAGCAATTGTCAGTCCAATCCGTTGATTGTTCTTCCCTCTTCTCGCCGTCTCACATCATGTCTTTTTTAGGCATACGGGGAAACGGACCAAGGAACACGAATAATCGCAACAGGCTCTGCAGAGAATGGGGAGGCAACATATGTGAGGATCTGGATCAAGCCCAGGGCGGCTAACGATTCGGACACTATTCGCCGCCAGTTGAAGGAGGACTTCATGCGTCACTCTGAGCCCTCCACATCTGCTGAGGCCAAACCCCAGTGTTCTACTCCGAGCCTACGTCACCGCAGGGACCGACCTGCGCCGGTAAGCCACAGGCAGACTCACGACTTCGACCCCGAATACAACACCCAGCTTCCTTCCTCGTGCTTCACCTGTGTAACCTTCACTGCTGGGATACTTTTCAGTCTCGCGGTGCTTTCATTCCTCATCTCAGCAGACCGTCTCACGAATACCGGCTCGCTTGAAGCCATCGTCTCTCATGGGCTGTGACTGACTTAACACATTCTTGACTCGTACTCATGTATCTACCGTATCGAACTCGAAATTGATGTTATTTAATCTTCACTGCCAAATATCGATCACTAAGGTCTAATCGAAGGGATGATCATGCTGGGGCGTTCGGTGGGAGAACTGTGATACTATCTATGTTCGCAATCTTCGAAGAATCAGATAAGTTTCGGCATATACCAGGATAACTCACCTGCTCCCTTAAAAAACTGATCTTCGCGGAGAGCTCCTCGTTCCTCGCAAGAGCTTCTTCGGTTCGATCCCGTGTCTTGGTGTGAAGATCGTTCAAGGTCGTGATATCCTTATTGACAGCTTCCAGGCGATCAGAGGCACTCCTGATCTGTCCGTTGAGCGCCGACCGCATTTCGGTCTGATCGTCGAGCCGCTGAGACTGCAAATCGAGTCGAGCCTCGAGAATAACAATGTCCTCGGAAAGTTGCTGGTTAATGAGATCGCTGTAGAGAGATTAAAAGAGGTCACATGGCCAACAAGGAGCAACCTACGAGTCTGCCATGGTTTGCCTTGACATGTCGCGCTTCTTGGACTTCCTGTCATACGAATCTTCGGAGAGATAAATGGGAAGCCTCTTGAGCAAGGCGTTGTCGCATCCGGTTCGCGTGCACCTCTGAGATCCCTTTCGGGAGATGGCGGTCCAACACAAGTTACAGATCATGTCGCCTGCAACACAAGGAGGTGAGACAATTACGACGCTACCATAGGAGAAAGCTGTTACCGCAGCAAGCAGAAGGTGACAGATCGTTTCCACCGAATATTTCCGCGTTACACCTGTTACAGATCATGGTCTTTGCGACAGAAGACGCGCGTTCGATGGTGTTTGTCGTGCCTGTAGACGATCCGTCGATCACCTCAATCGACGCCCGATCATCATTCGCATGCATCGAGTCGCCAGTTGGCATGTTGTAATTGGGTGATTGGGGAAGGGGAAGAGACTGGTGGGCTGAAGGAGGAATAAGAGCTGACATTTCGACGCTTAGTGGTCGGGATTAAATACTCGCTTTTGCCAGGATTGGAAATACGATTAAAGTCCCATGATCATGCAATTATTTCCTCCGGTGCGATAGAACCATTTGACATTTAGCTGTCGGGATTAAACGCTGGCCAAAGGCCAGGATTGGAACTATGATTAAAGGTGCCATGATCACGTCGCTATTTCCTCCGATTCCGGGTGCGAATCAAGATACCTGGGGATGTGTCAGAAGCGAAAGGGCGAAGCTCTACATAGTCACTGACAAGAGAGGAAGCGGTCCCCGGGTAGCAATACGTCGGTCCGAGCAGGGTTTGAAGTGAGGTACCTCGAGGAGCCATCATTCAAATTCCTGCTCAAAGCGCGATGTTTATGTTTAGAATATAGGACCTTACCAAACATGCATTGAATTTGGACAGGCGTGGGCCGGGCCGCGAGGCGCGAGACTTCGACAAGATTCGAAAAATTAGTGGTGATATTTGAACAAAGGAAAATCGATGTGAAGTACGTATACATGAAAGAATAAAGTGGAATAGGCAGAGTCACAGGTAGTAACTTGGTGGTGGGCGGAACTCAGACAGAGAAGCGTTATTCGGCGGTGCACGCTACATCTCGATCAGAGAGGGAAGGTGTGAGTCTCGCGATATTTCCATGAACCTGTTGTTCAAGTCAGCTTGGCCAAACCTCAAATAGACAAAATTAATCAGGAAAGACTGACTTCGAGACAGCGGCCTTAGCCAATTCCCTGTCTTTTCCAGAGAAACCGACAAACGACGCACGAGTCCCCATCTTCATGATCAACAAAGAGCCATCCCAAGGGACATCCGGGGACAACGTTCGCAGAGATCGGTTGAAAGGAAGTGAGTTTCCAACTTGACAGGACAGAAGGAATTGATGTTCGCTTCCTGTCAAGTCGACAACGGAAACAACGCAGTCGTGGATTGTGGCACGGGTACCTAACAAAGCCTCTACGCAGGGAAAGCGTTGGGAACTTTGGGGATCTGCAAGCGTTGGAATATGCACCAGTGTGGGAGTAGACTTCGAGCTTTCGTAGAGTAGGCCTCTAAGCCTTACCAGGACGGGCTAGGTCATAGATGAAAGGAAATCAAGGGAGCGATTCAGCAACGAGGTCAAAGAGAGGATCGAAGCGAGTTACTCACCGTGTACCTGACAGTGCGTCGAGCTGGCTGAGCTCCACTGGAGTTAGCGCGCTGTTGAGAGATCCTGGGCATTTCGGTGAAGGTGAAGATGTTGGAGAAAAACGGAAGGAAGGAAGGGTTTTCAGCTCGTTCAAAAGTAAAAGAAAGAAAGAGATTGATGTATGACATCATCAGTCAGTCGCGGGATCAACGTCAGCTGGATGATATGATATTATCGATGGCTGATAGCTGTTCGCCCTTCTCTCTCTCCCGAAATCTCACCTGCCCCTAATGATTGGGGTCTGCGAGGGCTGCCGTGTTCCCTTCGAAAGGTGTCGGGCACAAATTTACCGTGTAGCGTGCTCTCACTGCTACTGCGGAAGTTGCCTTGACTGGCTCATCGATCACAGCTATGCCTGCCAGTATCAGTGCTTTGGGAGCGCCATTCTGGCACGAGAGGACGCCACTGTACTCCGATTCGCAACAGTGCCGACCTCTGAGGATCAGGATCAAGCTGCGGTCCGGCAGTGAGTCGTTTCATTGAGTCAGTATGGGCACGGTGGGGTTGACAAATCCTTCGTAGATATAGCGAAGGGTGCATTCGGGAGTTTCAAGGGCTGGAGTCCGACTATGCTAAGGCCGCAGAAGCGCTGGTCAATCTTGAAGCCAAAGTTCAAGACAAGGTTCAAGTCATAGTTTCTACGTCTACCGATTTGGAGCAGGCGCAACACATTTACGATCTCGCCAACAATTTGCTCCTCAAAGCCAATCATGATTTACATGCAGCATTGAAGGAAGAGGAGCGACTAAGTAAAGAATATGAAGAGGCCCGCGTTTCGGTGAGTCACATTGCATATCCAGCCTTTTTTCCTCTCACTCTGGCGCTTGCTAGCTCAACGACGCTCGCAGGCGCTTGTTCCAGCGCATTTCCCCTCGAGCCGTGGCAGTTTGACATTATAAATAATTTTTGATTGTTCAGGACTACCCTTACATCTGATTAAAGAGACTATATATATAGTGTTGTTTGGACGAATGAGCTCCCTAAGGTGGCCGGCACCTTAATGCGACGAGACGACATAGTCAAGTTTGACCGAATTTGGGAAGTCGTAGGCGATGTCGTGGATACAGATTCGGATCGCATCGGGGAAGGCGTAGCCCAGTTCTCTCGCGAAGCTAGGGGCCACAGAGAATAGGATCTTTGCGAGAGGGTAGGTGAGCTGGCGGTTGTAGAGAAAGGTCGAGAGATTGACCCGCGCCACCTTGTCGGGCTTCTCTTCAGCTACGCGCACGACGAGTGTATGAAGTAGAGGAAACGCGTTTCCTCGAACCAAACTCCATGGGAGAAGGGGGTTCACCCATGCATGAGGGGACTCGACGGTCCCGATACACCTTACATTGTGCATGCCATGCAACAGGGGGTAAGCGGTAACGGGACCGTAGATTTCCATGGGAGAAAAGTCCAAGTTGAGCCTGGTGACTCCGGCAAGAATCCCAGCGTCGCCGAGAATGTCAGCCAGCTTTCCCCAGATCTTGCCCAGGAAAAAGTCGTGGCTCAAGTAAGGGGTGGAGCGAGGGAGCGGAATGTTGGACGACATGAGATGGAGGGCAAGAGGAGGACCTGGTGTCACCTCCAGGGAAGAGAAGTCAAACTTGAGGATGATAAGCTGCGTGCCCTTCATGAAGCGGATTGCGTGCCAGCGTGGCTGCATGACCACCCAGCATCGCGCGTATTTGTCTTCCCTGGTGACAAACAGCGCAGCAGCAGCCGCTGCTGCTTCTGCATCGAGCCTGGTGGCTTTTCGCCCCCGGGGTAGTTGGATCGTAACGCAACAATCACAAGTGGCTGGATAAAGGAGGATGGTTGCGAGGTGGTAGCATACGGCGGTATTGGCGACGATCATGAGTGAGCGCAAAACTGGAAGGTCGAGCTTTCTGCAGTCTAAGAGGGCGTGTGGAGTGTCGAACACGGTAAAAAGAATGAGGTTTTCCAACAAGTAAAACGAAGGTTGCCACAGATGCAAATCTTCGAGCCGCATGAGTGTGTGTTGTTGAGCAGGGTTGATGGTGGTGGTATTCCGTATCGAAACTGTCGAGAGCTTCGGAAATCTCGCATGGTCGACCGGGAGGTGGCAGTTGACGAGTTCGAGTCTCTCCAGGTAAGGTGCGTAGTCTCCAAACAGGCGGCCGCTGTTGAATCCTTGCAGATCGAGAGCGATGGGCTGGGCATCGTGAAAAATGGTGATGCATTCTCGCAGCTCAGGAGCACGCAGAGAAAGTAGCCACTTGGCAATTGTACCCGGCAGGCCTTGGAACACATGGATAGACAGAGCCCCGATATTGCACCTTTTCTTCACCACCAGATTCCAAACGTGATGATTGGGATGCCCGATGAGATCGACGTTCTCGACAACGTGAAGGTGAAAGGGAATGGTGGAGGCTCGGTTGAGCATTGCCTCGAAGAAATCCTGGTGAACTCCATTCATGAAAGGAACAAACGACCACAGCAGCGGATTATTCAGTGCAACCTGCCGGAAAGTGCTGCTGGTGTGCGTAATACTGAGTAGATTGAGAGCTTGAGTTCGAGAGGAGTGTGGAACATGGGGGGAGTAGTCGCAGATTGCCCAGAAAAATATATCTGAAAGGATTTCGGAAGGCAGGGAGAGGACGCTGAGAACTGCCTGGACGGATGTTAGGTGAGTGCAACTCGACTGCTTTGAAGGAAAAACTTACTGGCATCTGAACGACGAGACTTCTTGGAGAGGGTGTGGCTTGGGTTAGACACTAGCTTAAGGGCCTGAGAAGGCGGCGAGTCAAGATGCTGCATTATAAAGGCCTTGCAGCATTTTCCTCCTTTGTTCGAGGCAAGGAGTTTGAATTCATCGAAGGAAACATTGGGAGCAAGTTGGGAGCATAAAGCAACCCAAAAGAGGCACCGAGCAGCAGTTACCCTTTTTGGCCTGATTACCCCTTAGGGTTTCTCGAATCACGCTGCATCGAGGGATAAGGGATATAGAAAACGAATAACGAGAACTAGATACGAAAAAGGCGGAAGAGTAATTACAGGCAATTGATATGGAGGTGTATACGAATTCTGAGCATGGCACATCTGCGCAACGAGGGGAGGAGGACACCAAAGCCATTAGTGATCTGACTGGCACGTCTCAAAGTAACAGAAATCTTCGGGCGTCTCTCCCACGACGTTGTCTAGAATATCATCACGGTGAGTCACATTGGGAGGATGTAGCTTATAGCCTTCTCACCAGGAATAACTCCAGGGCTTTCACGGAGGGTGATGGTGAACAGGTGCCCGCTGGGCCACTCAAAATCGTCAGTCATAGAATCGGCCGTTCTTTGGAGACGTATCGCTACTTGATGCGTGTTGAAAGTGGCGGCAACCCGAGCCTTGATATCGGGCAAGGAGGATGCCGGGCGTCGTTGGTCGAGGGTGTCTTGAAGGCATACCAACGCTTTGATTTGCCGTGCAAGGTAGGTCATCCAGATATCGTCAGCGAGATCGAGACGTTCACCACTATCGCCGGTGAAGATGAAATGAGCTTCAAGCCACAAGACCATGCGGCGACAGAGCCGCCTTGCCTCAATGAAGCGGTGGCGGTCCAAATCCGATACCGTATACATGACGATGTTGATCATTTCAAAAACGTTGCACAGAGAGAGTAGGTTGATGACCCCAAATGAGGTGAAGACGTCAGGAACATGAAGAAACCCTAGGAGAGAATAGGTAAGTACAGGTTGTGGTATAATAAAAATAAATTACGCTGTGTATTGTTGATATAACCCTCTTGAAGGTAGACGAGATGATAGTAATGCACCATGCGGCACAGAAGTGACTGAGCGGCCCTCTGAGATGGATTTTCGGCCGGAGAAAGAGCAAGCGCAGAGTGCAGGAAACCGGTGCATGCCTCTTTCAATGTTGATGAGCTGTAGAAGTGGCACTTGTAGAGAATGCTGTTGGATGTTGACAAGAGTAGGAACGGCACCATGGGTTTGATTATCCTGTTGAGCAGTAAGTGAATGATGCTAGATGGGAAGTGAAAGCCACATTACACAATATGGCCGGGTTGGAGATGGAATGCGTTATAGGTTAACGTCTGCCACTCCTCGATAAACAGCTCATTCTGGATCCGATCAAGTAGCGGAACGGAGGAAATGTTGTACGGGTTGAATTGCGCCGGCTGACAGATGACCAGCAGCTGCGAGCCACCTTTGACCTCGATTTGCGTACCGAATCCGTTGGGCGAAAAGCGCATGGATTGGTACGTGTTCTTGGTAAGAACCTCCGCCCACCGCAACTCACTCCGTGGCATTTCCCATCGACGGCCGCACCACGCCAGATCGATTGTCATATCCCATGCATGAACATCGGAGGCAAGTGATGGGAATGGCGAGGGTCCGTTGGGCATGGGGAAGCTGCTCGCAGCCAAAGGTTTTCCTTGCCCTTTTGCGGATTCTACAAGTTGGCTCATGGTGCCGAACGCTGTTCTATCCAGCTCCGGGGCAATCGAAAAGTCTGATGCGAATGAGTCTAGATCTAGGGAATAGAGTTTAAGCTCGATAGACGCTCACCTTGCACGGGAACTGGTTTGTTAAGCATTGCGAAGGATCTGAGTGAGGTCTCATCGAAACTGTATTTGGCCTCAGGTGGTTTGGTGAGGACCAAGATGCTTCGCTGCATGCGATTCTGCAAGTCATCAACGGGCATCAGGGATGCACTTGCTTCCGCCAATGTACAGAAAAAAGGGCTGGGACCCCCACCCATTTTTCTGACTGCCCGAAACAGGCGGCTGAACCAGTCTGCCTCTCGTTTGAACTGGTAGCATAAGTGTAAAGAATTGTGGATTTGGGGATTCTGCTCACATGGAATGTAGCCACAAAGTCGATGCTTTTTTGATCGTCCCAGAGCGGGCAGGTCTCCGTCGCAAACTGGGGCTGTGAGCTTGTGAGAGTGGTTCCCTATTTATATAAAGAGGACTTACCGAGGGAGACTCGTCGAGAGTCAAATCGATGATGGGTGTAGTCTTCGAGTTGGGTGAGCGTCGAAACAAAGAGAAAAAACGGGGTACTGCCACCTTCTCGTCAGATAGATCAAATAATTCGTAGACTATCTGTCGGGACCCGCCCTCAAGCTTCATCACCTTTGACGGAGAGTTCTCAAAAGGCCGCAAGTCTTCAAGTTTCCGCTTTTGCGGCGCTGGCGTGGTCGGTCGACTAGGGCCTGGGCCCTCGGATGGGGCTCTCGTGGTGACCCGCTTTTTCTTCTTCCTCTGAGGCGTGGACGTGGTCGCGAGATAAGCAGGATTAGGAACAGGGGCGGGGAGAGTTCCCACCACGGCTCTCGATTTCACTAATCTGGCGGTAGCACTCCGTGTTGTTCTCTGACAGGCCTGAACCTGTTGAGGGTTGGCGTCCTGCAACGGAGTTACCCCAGCAGACTGCGGGTGAGCTGGTGACGACGATGCCTCGATGTCATTAAGAAGTTCTTCAAATTTAGGTTCTGCGGCAAATAATTTAGATTGAATGTAGGCAGGCACTCGCTCAAACTGAAGTGCCCACCTGCACGAAGCCATTCCGAGTCCGGAAAGCCGATCCCCGAAAGATCGACGTTCCCTACCTCACAAAACGCACTTCTGAGACGCGCCTCCAAAGGATGTCGGCCTTGGGAAATGTCGAATAACGCCCGCCACAGAATCTCTTCGATCTGCTGAAGCTGAGCTGGCCGTGCACCACCCAGTCCCTGCCACATCTAGCTCCGATCAACGACTCGAACTCAAGAGCAGGAAAGGAACACAAACCTGGATTAGTACCAGACGGCTCAGGTCTTTCGTCATGAGATTTGAGGGTAGAAATAGACACGCGATTGAAGTTGCGAGAGCGAAATGAAGGGGTAGTTTGAACGAGTGGACCGACTTAATGGAGGAGAAGAATGTTTCCCAGCGCTCATGGGACAGCTGACTGTGGTCACTATTCATTCCTCAGACAGAGTAATCACCACAGCTATCAGCGTAACTTACCAGACTTTATAAACGAGCGTCTTGAACTCCGGCACCGTGTTTGGAAGGTCCGTGATACCCTGAAACGAGCTTGAATATTGACCGAGCTGAGAGAAATGGCCCTGTTACTCACCTTCAAGGTAAGGCTCAGGTATGCTGCGGCACATTCGAAATTTGCCAGAATTTTATGTCTTTCGATCGTATCTTGTCTGCGAACAAGAGAGGTGAATATGGTGGCGGTGGGGTTGAGACTCGCATTGCAATGAGAATCTTCAAGAGGAGCTTGGGTGGCGGTGGAGCCAAGGCTCGAGTTGTGTGGAGCACGATCTTCATGAGCCCCTTCACGTAGAGCTTGGATACCATGTAGGACCATCGTCGTCCAATTTGCAGCGGATTTATAGAACTGTGGCAAGTGTTGGTCGTATGAGGAGCAGCAGGAGGAAAACACGTACAATCTTGGGTGGCAACGGGATTGGGAGGCGTTCCAACTGACCGGATGGCTGAAGTCCGATCTTGATAGAGCACAAGACGTCCAATAGTCGATAATCGAGGAGATGAGAGACAAGGTGGCTCAACCTCTCCGCCGATAGACTGCTCAGGTCTGTGAGTCTTCGCTGAACCATCTTGTTAGGTTGCGCGCGAAGAATGGAGCGGGTTGCTTGGCCAAAGCTCTTGTCGCCGGATTCAAAAGCTTTCAGTTTATCGATTAAAGCCTGAGTAGCTCAAGAGATGAATTTCGCCGTTCAGTGCCAAACTGCAAGGCGGCGTACCTGTGCAACCATCCCACCGTCTTCCGGCCCCGCGGGATCTCCGCCGACAACCCGCCCTATGTTCTGTAGATCGAAAATGGTATTTTGATACCAAGGGAGAGCCCTAAGAAGAGTATGTATGGGCTCAGTGGGCATTTCCGAGGAATTTCGTCGTTGTATCAGGTGTGTAGAGGGAAGAGAGGCGAGGGGGTATCAAAGGAATGTCGGGGCCAAGGTTTTTCCCAGGCACCACACACGCGCATCAGGGCGAATTCGCTCTTTGCTCTCCTTGATGACGGGATCCCTTGACGCTGAACGCATCATCGTAGTCGGAGCAGGTATGAGCATCTCACGATGATACGATGTTGGGTAGCTAATGAATTAGGTCTTCATGGCCTAATGTGCGCTCTGGAGGCACAGCGACAAAAAGGCATGGCCCCTCGTCAAGTAGATCTCATCGCCAGAACGTTTCCATCCGACCCTCCCCCTATTTCATGGTGCACCGGACTCTCAGTGGGTAGCCCCTCTCTTGATGACCACGATCTATCTCACCAGAGCGAGCTCAGAGCTGTTTCTTCGGATGCGTCAAGGCGACATCGTCGGATTTCGAGGAGAGAACATTGCGGCATCTCCTGGAACTGGCAAAGGTGGAGAATGGCCTCGGCCACCAGTTTGAGCACTCAGAGGAATATTCGCTGGACGCTATTGAAGAAAGTCGCGTTCTCCCTGTCCCTCAGGTATTTTTTACTGCAGTTACTCTTACGTTGGTCCTCAGATCTAGAAAGTTTAGGGAGGTGCCAGTGGGGGAGAGACATGCTGAATCGAAGCATGCTGCCTCATTCACCAGCGTCTCGTTTATACCGAGCGTCGTGGGGACCCATCTTTTGAACGAATTCGTGTCTGCTGGTGGAAGGATATTCAGAGGAAGCGTTCGGCACTTGAACGACGTTGTTGAAGGCGGAACCATCCCTTTCCAGAGAGGGAATAATCCCGCTCAGGCACTTCAATACCCAACTCAGCCATCGGCGGTGATCTTCTGCGTGGGTCTGGGCGCTAGATTCATCGGTGGGATTGAAGATAAAGAAGTCTATCCCACGCGGATTCAAGTAGTCAGACTAAGGCTGCCATGGGTGAAGATCGGGAAGGCGTTCTATGACGACGAAAAAGCACCCATTTTTTTTGCTGTGCCCTTAGGAAACGGAGATGTGAGTTTGTATCATCTTCTAGCTGGATGGACTGACTATTCAGGTGCCAAAGGTCATCGTAGGCGGCAGTACAGAAGAGAACGACTGGTTGTCTTCCTGTTGCCAACTCTACCCACTCCCGGCTGAACCGTCTCCAGGTATCCGCTTCCCCGTCCCGAAACCACGACAATTCTCCTCGAAAAGGCTCGAGAACTCTGCCCGTATCTGACCCCCGAGCAGCCTGTCAATGCCAACCTCCGTTCCTTCCTTGTTTGGGAGGGGTGCGATGTTTTTGCTGCAAGGCGGGGCGGTCCGCGTCTTGAAGTACAGATGCTTCGTTGCGACAAAACCCTTCGCGATGTCCCGATCATCTTCAACTATGGGTTTGTTATCAACTGGTCTCACCAAAAGTCAACGCTCACGTATGACCATAGATTTGGCACGTCGGAGATTCGGACATTCACAGGCGTTGCAGAATCTGTGGCTGGCCTGACCCAGGGTGCGATGGAACAAGCGGGACTCATATCGGTTTCAAACGCTAATAAATAATGATTTTCGTTATCTATATATCAATCCATACAATACAAATGCTCTGCGGGCGGGTAGGGAAAGTCGACGTCAACACGAAATCTTCATGATATGGTATAAAGGACTTCGCAATTTACGCGTAACCCCAGATTATGTTGAGCTGGCCGTGATTACCCATAGCCAAACTACAAAATAATTAGTCCATGATTTACGCAGAAGGAAGAGGAAGAGAAGAGGAAGACGTACTCGTTGATATGCGGGTCATGAGCGAAATCATAGCTAGAATCTTCAGTGATGCGCAAATTGCGCTTCACAAAGTCTGACTGCCTTGAAAGCCATTGGGGATGGTAAAAGTCCGAAGGGAGACCGGGCACCGGTGCTCGAACGGAGACGCCGCCAGAGATGACTCGGTTGTGAGGTTGAGCACCAGGCCCCGCCCTGCGAACAGGCCTGAATCGCATATCCCGTTGGAGAGCATCAAGGGTACGGAGGGTGGCTGTCGCCCGCGGATTTCTCCAGGGTTTGTTGAGAATCTGATAGAGGGGCCTTCCGGTACCGTTTTCGTGATCACTCTCATCAGTACTCATTCCATCAATACCATATAACCCGATCATGGGGAGGTGGCGCTTCGTTTCGTCGAAACGTTTGGCAGCTCTGATGCGACGGTAATACATCTGCATCATGGAAACTAGCGTCAGTCGAACGGTTGTCAAATATGTGAGGTTCGACTTACCCAACGCTTTCGCTCCCTGCGACGGCGCTTTTGACGTTCAGCTTCGAGCTCCAATGTGGCTGCATCGGCGTTGCGAGCCTTCTTCAAAGATAACTGGTGCTTCAATCTCGTAGTCCTGAAATTAGAAACGAAGAGATTGGCGACAGCCGCCGGCTGGGGAGACATTGAAACCACTTCAGGTATATTTTGCTGGAAGAAAGCGTCGACGAACACTTTCCGAGCAGATTTGTTCCACGGACTACCTGGAGGAGCTCGTAGGTCGAGTCGAAAATCTTCAATGCTGCATACGGCCCCATTCTCGGGCCTCCACTGAGCGACGAGCTCCGGGTCTGCGAGCCCACGGAAAGCCCGATGGAAAAATTCCCGAACGAAGCGCTACGACTCGTGAGGAATGATCTTATGAAGGCTTTGGACCGAATGAGACTCACCGCTAGAAGAACAGATTCAGGCGATCTCCCTTTCGGTTCTTCCCGAACCTTGAGCGCTTGCAGTGCCGGAGCCTTGGGGTCGATTTCCATCGAATTACCGTCCTGATCTTCTCCCCTCGACGGCCCAGCCGGATTACCCCCTTGGGTCGGGGCTTGCGCCAGAATGCGGAGAATCTCGGCCGTTTCCTGGTATCCCTTGACAAGCTGCTGCATAAGATCCTCTTGGACCGTCGCGATCGATGGACCGTGATCCTGGCAGAACTGTCAGCAAAAAAAAAAGGCCACAGATTATAGAGCGCTCACCCTTGCTTCAGTCGCCACAGACTGGGCAATCGAGTCGAGTTGTCCTTGAAACTGGCGGAATTGGTTTTGTATTTCCTGAAATAAAGCCTACAGAGAGGTGAGCAGGTAAAGGGGTGAGTAAAGAAGGGTAACAAACCCCGTCGGGGGCGCTGTGGCTGGCGCTCTGAAGATTGTTGTTTGGATTTCCGCTCCCTGAGTCATCAGGTCGTTCACCAGGTTCGAAGCGTCTCTTCTTGCGAGACTGTGGGTCGGGTTTGGGTGTTGCAGTTGAATTGGTGCTTGCTGTGGTACTACTCCCAGACCCATCACTGGGTGCAACAGAGCCTTCGCGGGACGAACTTGACTGGGCGTAGTTGAGAGCGGCAGGAGTGGCAGCGGGTTGGTAAGCGAGGTGACCCATGTTGGTCTGATAGACGTGGGCTGCTGGGTAGGGTCCTTGGGGAGGCGGGTAGTAACCAGGCTGATAGTAGGGCGCAAGATGTGGAGGGTAGTAGGCCGGCTGGCCAACGAGACCAGCTGTCCCAGAAGCATTCTCAGCCGCACGGTATTGCTGGAATTGAGCGTGCTGAGCGGCTGCAGAATGCTGGGACTGGGCAGCCGCCCAGTTAGCGGCAGCTTGAGCCCGAGCTTGCTGAGCAGCAAGTGCTTCTTCCACCCGTGGATTTTGTTGAGGAGGTGGTGCCACAGGAGTTGTAGACTGAGAAAAATCAGTGAGCTGAGGCCTGGCATCCCAAGTACGGGACTCACTCGACTACCGCCCAAGTCGGACGGATCTGAGGGATCGCTCATTCTAGCGTCGATGGCAGTCGGAAGACAAGACTCGGGGGCTTAGAGTTCGAGAGTATATACAACCCCGCTGACACAAAGAGAGGCATAGTAGAATAAAGAGCAAGTGGCGAATAAAGAACAGTGGCCAGCGTCGCGGTCGGAAAGCAGTCGTCGCTCGAATCAGCAAATTGCAGCAGTTACCGGATTGGGACGACACGTGGCTCACAGGTGACGTAGTGCCTTGCTTGAACAAAAGGTTTCACTAGCACAAAGAGCCACAAGAACCGCACCAGAAATACCACCATGACATGCTGCTTCCCTCGTCTCTCGTCTCACCCTCATCTACTTCCTCGAACCAATGTCCTCGTCTGCCTGCAAACGTCGAAGCGTCTACCTCTTCGCTCCTCGTAAGTCCAACCCTTCAAGCAAGAAGGTATGTGAAGAAAAGACGACGCGCCGCAGAACCTTAACGTGTTTTTTTGGCTTGATTCCAGGTGAAACTGTCGCCGTGCCGCCCCCGTCGACGATTCTCTCTGCAGCCTGGCCCAAATTCGAAACCACCTGCCACCATCTCGTTTCTAGACGGCAAGATTGTTTCCCAAAGGCTAGATTCTAAAGTACGTTCAGTTCTTTACGCCCTGCGTGGATTTGAACTCACAGAAACTCTAGAAAAGATCCCTAAATCATCGCCGCTTCTCGCTTCACCGTCGCCTCTCGGAAGTGATGGACGAGAGCTTCCGCAAGCAGAAGGAAACTCTTGCAACGTCAATGTCGGGTCTCGGAAAGGAGCACGATCTGGCCACCGTTGCCACTGAGCGTGCTCTGTTCACTAACCCATGGGCCCCCTCACCTTTGGAGACTTTCCCCCTTCCCACCCCGAAATTATCAACCGAGGGCAAGAAGTCCGCTTTAGAATCTGCCCATGCCCCCATGGAGATTATCGATCTGTCCGTGTCCCCGATGGAGGGCAGTCTACCTCACGACACCAAACCTCTGGGTCATGAGGTTTTGGCTTCCAGGTCGCACGCAACCTCCACGATGAACCTGAAGGGCGCCTATGTGCCAGCAAACTCATTCTCCCAATCTCCCCCTGAGTCGGCGTCGGCGATCCTCAAGAAAAAGCTCAAATTTCGACGATATGAAGCAGGGTCATCGTGCGGACAATCGACGGTCTGGTACGAGTCATGCGCTCCATCCCCCATCTCCGAGCCATCTAGGACTCCTGCGATGTCGATCGGGGACATATACCTTCATTTCCATCACCAAGGATATCAGCTTTGGGTGCTGGATACCCGAAAGAGGTGGACCGTTGCATATGAGGGGTTCTGTCACCCACATCGCAAGGCATATTCACTCCGGATTCGTTCCACAGGTGAACCTCTTTGGCTCAAGCAGTCTCCCAATTGACTCCCGAAGTTTCTGTTATATATCGCAATACTACATTTTCAACTTCTATCCGCTCTCGATTTCAATCATATCTACTGCTCCCTCGGCCTCTTCAATCTCGTACGCTGGGTCGTCGTCTTCTAAAAAGATTCCCTCCACATCTTCATAAGTATCCACAACCCGTTCTCCGCTGCTTTCGATGTATGTCTTTAGCTACGAAGGGCAATATCAATATAAATAGTGTAATTTGAGGAAGAAATAACTGACTCGGTCCAATGGTAGAACATGGGTGGTCACAAACCCAAACCCTGTCTCCGATGCTTGCATGATTGAGCTCGCATAATGACACACAATTAGCGAAGGTCGAATGATCCGGCTCTGATCGTCGTGAATGCTTGACCAAAGGGATCCCCCCACCAGTCCAAAACTTCTGAACCAGTCCTTCTCGATAAGTTCCTCCGGAAGTGCCTGAAGCAGCCGAACAACGCAGAAAACCTCTGATACCACTTCCTTCCCCCGGGATTGGCGTTTGTGAGTGAATATCTCTTCAAGACGAGCAGGGTGGTAGGGCATCCCGCTGCCACTTTCCGAGCGAAGAAGGATGTTGCTGTCCCGTGGCGCCCGGGAAAACGAACGATACACAGTGCCCTTTTGCTTGAGAGATGGAAGAATCCCAACGAGCGGATGCAAAAACAGGTGACCTGGGGGAACGGCGAGCTGCGTGTGCGTCGGAACGTAGGTGATTTCGGAGCCCTCTTCGTTGTTAAGCAGTGTTGCAAGACTCTCTAGCGCCAAAGGAGGGAGATTAACTTGGTTTTTTGGAACTCTCCGAGCTTGATTAGAAGAGTCGTTGAAGATATCGTATAAGCGAGTGCCTCTGGCATCAGGGTGAAGGACCTTCTGGAGTCTGGCATACATATTCGACACGGCAGCCTTGATTTTCTCCAAAGCCAGAAGGGCAATGAGATTAGCTTTACGAGCCGATGTATACAGATATGACTTTTCGATGTCCCCTGTCTCAGATGAGAAGCGCTGGAGAGAGAAGCTTCACAAATTGAGTTACTCACCAAAACGTTTGTTCGACTTGATTTGCTGCAAATCAAAATTGAATCGTTCCCACCCAAATCCTCTGGTATGCGGCGATGGCCCCCAGAGCTCGAGGTAGTCCGGGACGTGGAGCGCAAGGTGATGATTGGGCACAATCAAGGCTTCCTTGTACAGCTCCTTCATTCGGACTAGGTAGCGCGTCATCAAGAGATTGTACGCATTCCTATGATCGGCCGAGGTCACTAACATGCTGCCGGTTTCCACCGCCTGGACGAGATCCAGAAAGTTGGTGAGCATGCTGTACCATCGTGAACCTTCGGGCTCACGACCCCAGAGGCGGATTAGTGTGAAGACCAAGTGGATCGTACAAAAGCTACGCCACTGATCAGCGCTAAGTTTGCCGCGTTTCTTCTGGCCTACCCCAATGGGTGCAGGGTCGACCCATTTCGGAAGTACCATGTTCTCAATGTCGAGTGAAGCTGCGGCGAGGACAGTGCGCCCAAGAACCACGGACCCAGGATCCCCCTTTTTCTTCTTGATTTTCTTCTTCCTGCCCTGTTCTATATTCCCTTCGGCAACTTGACGTGCACGCTGATCGCAGAAATTTCATATTCAGTCGAAACCTCAACGACACGGGCATGGCATACGCACCCACTCATTTAACGCCGCCACCATCTCCTGCTTGATAGCCCCGTTTCTCAAGTGGATCGACCGATCGGCACATAACGCCGCCAGAACAGGCCGAGTTATCCCGTCCAACTTCAGCCCACGTACGAGGGCATCTTCAGCATCCTCGAGCTTCTCCTTTGAGATACTGCTCGGAAGGGAAACCGAGCTCTCTTGACTGGAGAATAGAGCCTCGTCGACCTGAGCACTGGAGCCAGCTGGTGGTGGATTGAGGGGGCCGGAGCTGGATAACACGTAGGTTTTGGAAATTGCGGGCGTAGGCTCGTCGTCCAATGCGGGGTTTCGATGCCATGCACTGGGCATGAACGCACCTTGTTTCTTGCGCTATCAAACACAAAACATAAGTATTGTAAACGACACTCTGAGAAAGGAGCAGGTATAGCGTACCCATTGCAACAGCTCTCGCACCAAGTTCTTCTTCCCCCGGCCGCGACGTAGATCGTTCTCAATGCACAGGTAGATGAGGACGGACCTACTCGATGAGGCCAAGCGTTTTACATCCTTGAACTCGAGCGCCTGTCGAGCAATCTGAAGCTTGTGGGCGGAGACTTGAGGTGGATCTTTGGTGCCATAGGGCTTGAGGGACCCATCCCCGTCCACGGCTTCCAGATCCATGCCCCAGATGTCGCGGCAGTGTCTCTCCAGAAGTCCAAGAAAGAAGTTGTGCATGGTGTCGAGGACGGTGAATTGAATGGGGTCGAAATACGGGAGACGGAGAAGGGGTGTGTAACGAACACCATGTTCTTGAAACAGGTTCGCTTGGGCCACCGGATCTGCCCTGTTCCACTGCTCTGCCCAGAATCTGTGCAGGTTCAAGTTTCGCTGCGGCCACTTCTCTTTGCGGAAATTCTCCAGGTCGGATTTAGCGAGCCAACAGAAGGTACAGAAGAAATTCGATTGAGGAGATCCGTAACCACAAATCTGCCTAGCTCCAAGCGTATCGCACAAAACGGGCATCAGCGCTGCCCTCGAAAGAACACCAGCAGGCCGTTTGCAGGTTCGCGAGTATCGTACTCCAGTCTTCCAGAATGGGAGAAATTGGTCGACAATGATGGAGATATAGTGATTAATTTGGCTTGTGGATGGCTTGTCGGGACCGGGAATAACACCGGCCAGGTACACGTTCTCTGGCTTTTGTCGTTCTTCAAGTGGCAGGTTGAGACAAAATAGATATAATCCGGTGGAGGTAACCGATTGCTTTGCGGTCCGATTAAAAAAAGGATTGAAGCCATCCCCAGATAGAGCGAAGAATAGTCGTAGGTCATCGTCCGGGCAATTCGTAAATGACAACCCATCTGGCCACAAGAATCCTTGAATCATCTTGGACCCTAGGATATCGTCAACCAGTCCATCAGTTCTTCCGCTTGCGTCCTTGAACTGTCTTTTCCTCCGATCCAACATCTCCTCGACATCTTGGCGGCACAGAAACCTGCCGAGCCATTCGCGAAAGTCCTGGTGGACGTACTCCTTGATCGGTCGACGATTCCCATCTTTATCGGTCCTGGAAAGTCTTCCGTTGCACGGATTTGGCGATGTGATTTCCCGATGAGGACAGAATTCTGGGAAATCGTCTGTAGATGGTACCAATCCGAAACAACGTCTGCAAACAACAAATCGGGAGACACAAGGGTCAAGGTCAAAAGCAGAAAGAACAGTCTTGACTGTCCTCGGGATAGATCTGGCTAGCTCTTGACGACGTCCTTCATCGATCAGCTCCTCCAGTAGTGCGACCTGATCGTGCAGAAGCCCAAGGACAACTTCACAATAGCCTTGTGAGTTGTGGAACAGCAAGTGTAGGACGAGGACCAGCAACATTCCCGCAAGGATGAAGAGCGAGTATCTCGAGGCGTTGGCAACATCGTATGCCTGGAGGTAGCGGGCTGTCGACAAAATTCGTCAGATCTTCTCCTAACTCCCTAAAGAGAAGCCTCACCTGTATCCACCAGCGGCCGTTCAACGACCACAGGGTTATCGCTTGCAGCGGAGAGATACTTCGTGATATAGATCTCGCGTTTCCATTTAAATAATGCGTTCAAACGTTTGACGACGTCCTTCTCGACAGATTGAACGTGTAGCTGGAAGTTATGATCCGCGTGGACGTGACGCAATTCTCGGAGTCGCTGAGCCCAAGCGTGTAGCTGTGTTTCGGCGCTTAGGAAGAGGGAGTTGGCAGGACAGATGATGAGCTCGTAAGGGGCTTGGTTGAAGACTCCTTGGTAGACGTAAGGAGCCAACGCTTGCCCGTTGGTGATGAGGCTGCTGCGGATGAAATTCAGGTCGGCTGGGCGGCTGTCAGAAAGCTCGAGCATCCGGTAGCGAATGGTTTGAATCTCGAGCCTTTCTGCGTGTAGAATGGGAAGGGGAGAGAGGGACGACAAAGGGGCGGGATTGGTTGTTAGCTCTGTCCGGCTCATGAGTGAGGGGTTGATATGGAAAAGGGGAGAGGGGGATGAAGAGGGGGTCGGGGTTGGATTGGTCGCGATCTCATTCGGACTCATGAGCAGGGGGTTCAAATGGGAAGGTATAGCTGGTGGGAGGTGGTGTTCTGTCGGGGGGGGATCGGACACCACTTGATCCCAGGACCGTTTGTGCTGATGGATACGAAAGGTGCTGGCAGACACCAGAACACCGTCTGAGCTCTGAGATCTGCATTTGGAGCATTGGCAAAGGCGTCGTGGTTCTTGGGCAGGCATAGGCGATGGGAGCTCGGAAGATATCAGTCGGAAGACGTCTTCAGCCGTCGATTACTACAATCGGTTTAAATTACACACATGATCGCAATTGGAGCCGGGCAATATATTGCAGTATATATACATAAGTGGTGGGCGCTACAGAACATTGAAGGGGTACAGAAGTAGCAAAGCACATGGGACGAGTAGGGAGGCAACGTGAGACGCTTAGAGATGATAGACCTCGGCGGTGCTGATAGCATTCTGGACTAGTGCTGAAGCTTCTTGGAGGTGACTCAGTGCAAAGCAAAGACCGTTGTAGCTAGCCTAGGATCCCAATGTCAGGAGTGGCATGGGTCAGAGGATAGGAATACACACCGGGTTAAGGACATAAACGACAGAGGGCTCTTTTTGGCGCGAAGGCTCAGTCCAGTCGAGACACCCAGGGAATCGTGACGGGCCTGCAGTCGGCTGGGAAGATGGAGTAATGCCAGGGTACTCAATGAATCGGTCCATAGCGACGAGCGGGGGACCATCGATGTGCATGTCGAACGGTGTCGGGGTGGTGTCGCGATCATCGATCATGGAGGAGGGCGTTGGGGTGACATCGCAATCTTCAACCATGAGGGATGATGTCGTCGTAGAATCAGTCTCGTCAGTGGTGGCGGTGGCAGCCGACGTGCTCATAGCGTCGTAATCCTGTAAAACACAATGAGTATCAACAACAATCCAACAAATGAACGACCAGACCCATACCTGTGGATATGCCTCGGGCATTTGAAGGAAACGAGGAACGGTCTGAGCAAATACTCGATTACCGTCGACATCCTCCTTGCTCCTTAGATGGCGGCGGGCACTGGCAACGCGCGCGCGGTGGCGGACGTGACGGGAGGAGTTGATACTGGGCATGGTGAGATTGGCGTGTTTGGATGCTGCTGATGGGGCTGGGGTTGGTTTCAAACCTGAGAATAGCCAGTCAGATTTTAAGCGATTCCGTCACGAGTAGGACATCAGGCAACAAAGGCTTGGAGGAGGCGAGAAATTGTGGCATGAGTGCTAGCAGCACGAGACCACCTACAGCTCGGAGCCACAAAGTTGAAAGGACGAAGAGTGT